>JANHFM010000827.1:92796-103112 GCA_032468115.1 Grayia smithii
AGCAGAGCTGGCTGGGGAATTCTGGGAGTTGAAGTCCACACATCTTCCAGTGGCCAAGGTTGAGAAACACTGGAATAAGGGAACAGATAAGATGAGAAAGTTGGGCAGTAATATAATTTTTATTTAAAGTTCATTTCAATGGCTGTTCTTGCGGGGAGGGGTTTAGTTCTTTTCTCCCAACCCTCTCTGGTGTCACCTCTCTTCCTTTCTTAATTGTATTTTTTTCAGTCACAACCTCCAAAAAAATATACATGTACAACCAGTTGGAGTCAATTACCATCAATTTTTCACACAGGCCTGGTTTCTGAGATTACTCTCCAAAAAACTATTGTCGAGATCCTTTGTTTCAGAACAGAAAATGCAGGCAAGTGGGTTTTCTAGGGCAAAGTGAGCTGGGTCAGTGGGGGACAGAATATCATGAAATATAGTCCAGGCAGAAGACAACTTCCCTCTATTCAGTTTTTAATTTAAGCTAGAAAGAAATTGAGAGGCTTCTTTCTGAAGTTCCTAGCAAATGTTGCCTGTTCTGTTGACATTGTTAAGGTATGGTATCAGGGGTGGGTTCTACTTACCTTTACTACCGTTTCTGATGATGCATGCGCTTTGCATGTGCTCGGTGCGCGTGGAGCACACATTTGGCACGCACGTGCGCTTTGCGCGTGTGCGCACCAAATGGGCACTCCGCACATGCACAGTAACTTTTTTTGAGGAAAAAACCCTCAAAAAAGTGTTCTGCGCATGCACGGAGCGCACGGAGCACAGAGAACGGTAAGTACGGGCGTGCAGGTGGGCCCAGCTCCCGGTCGCGGAGAACCAGTTCGGTGATGTCACAGCATCACCGCTACCGGATCACGCGAATTGGCCCGAACCGGGAGCAACCCACCACTGTATGGTATTACATTCCAAAATTCATTCAAAGACTCATTATCCTCTCTATTTATCATGTCTACTTCAGTACTGTAAATATTAATTGAAAGCAATGTTATGTTACCTGGTGATGCCTTGGTTTCAATCTGAACACTTATAAATGTGAATCATGCAATCTAGAACTGAGCTAGGTCCTTGCTGTGAACATTCTTGGATTTTTCTTTTTTCTTTACCATATAATTTGTAGACATTCTTCACACTGCACTAACATTTAGCAAGGCTCCATGTGCAGATCAGTTCAAATCATTTTAAGAACCAAATGCAGTCCAAGAGCTGCTGTTGGCTATCTCCTAATTTGACATACATTGACCACTTGGAGGCACCATGTAATTAGTTTCATCCTTTCTTCAAATATGGGTAGCCAGAAGTAATTTTCTGGTGTTCAAACCAGAGGTGGACATCACATACTGTAACAACTGGTTCGCCCAGAACTGAAAATGTGAGCGCACATGTCATCAAAAAAAACAGCAATTATATAGGACTTGATAGCGCCAGGGAACATGGCTGGGCCCAGCCGCTGGTCGGAACTATCTGTTCACCTGAACCAGTCTGAACCGGCAGCAGCCCACCACTGGTTCAAACTCTCTACAGGAAATTGAAGTCATTGATCAACACAGTTTAGATGATTATACACAGTGCATAAGTTTTAGACCTATTCACATCCTGGTGCTCAATGGTGTAGAAAGGAATATCCTGAAACCAGTCATATAGGCCTCTATATAGGTAGTCAATGTAACTGAAAATACCACAGGATCCTCTCCTCCAAAAAAGGGGTATGGAATACATAGGGACATCACATTATGTAACATTGCCCAGTATTGCTGAAAGTCAGATGGCATATAAATAATCATAACAAAATTACCATCTGTCAGCTGCAAAAGGCAGCTTTATTGGAACAACATATGTTCTGTGAGGGTACGTTTAACAACATCAAATAACATTATTTGCCTATCCCAGGTCCTTGGTAAGGACACAATAGGTTGACAAAAATGCCAAATCCAGTCTAAATATTTGGCTGACTCTATGACCAACCATAATAACTACAATACCATCTCTTTCTTCTCTGAGATCTTAAGGGAAGGTGGACCATTCTGACAATACATCTAATCTAAGCTAAAGATATTTGCATAAATATTTTTGTATAATAGTTGCTTCCTGTAGATGGGAGCTGCACAACACAAAATCAAACTCCTTCTAGATAACAATGTAGAGGAAAAGTGATGACCTTTTTACAGCACCCAATCTTGTATTTGGAAGTAGAGTCAAGTGGCAGAAACACCGAAGTATGTGAAAGGCCAAAGTTGAACACTACATTATCTGAACTGGTGACACCTTGTTCTTATTCCTCCCCAATTTCAACCACTCTGTCTCTTCTCAACCTCTTTATGAACACAGATGTCATTTTAATGGGGGTCTAGCTGAAAGTGACAAGAAAGTGACCTGCGGGTGAACTCATGAGCAGGTGAGGCCTATCAGTTTCTAATTCAAAACTGTTGTCAGTCTTGAGGAATGGCTACTATAATGCTATTTGTAACTGATATATACTGCAAATACCACAATCATTCAGCATGTGTCTGCTATGGGCTATATGAAATTAACAATTCATATTTATCACTATGGATACCAAACTAAATCAAATAGATTAAGTTATCTATATCATCTCAGGAATATCTGTTTGTGTGTGTTGGTCTGAAAAAAGATTATTTTTTAAGATATGTATTTAAGATATGTAATTACTGTATTAAGATATGTATTGTTTTAAAATTCTATCAGTATAAAATGCCATCCACCTAGAATAAGTGTGTGTGTGTGTTTCCTTTGTCCTGAAATTTCCCTGTCAAATTCATCGGTGTCTCTCTCTTGCTCTATTTTTCACTTCCCCAACAACTCTTTCCTTATAACTTTGCCAATATCTTCTATCCAAATCACCACACTTCATCCTCAGAGTCAGAAATGTCAATTAACATTTAAGCTTCCCCTGATCTCCCATGTCTGGATAGCATTTCTACTGAATAATAATAAAGAGAGAGGGGGAGAGGGGGGAGAGGGAATGAGAGAGAGATACCAAATAGACTTGATATATTTTCACTATAGGTAAAAATCACCAGATTGATCCTTGAAACTGCAGGAAATGGTCCAATAAGTTTGGCATCTATCTTCTTAGGATAAAGGTGGTTAGAAGCTGGACTTGTCCTTAAAAACAGTGAAAAAATCTTCCTGGAAATGGTAGTAGCAGAGTACTCATAATAGGTTTGGTTCCAATTGCTCCTTAAAAATTTGCAAATTTTTTTGGAAAAAAAATAGGAATGGATAAAGATGGGAAAGTATTTAATAATAGTAATGAGTAATGAATGGTAACTATATATAGTTACTATACATAGTCAGACAATGAATAGAGGCATCAACTAACTTATTATAAATGAACTCAACCATAGGAAAAAGTTCAAAGTTGTGTCTTGCTAGTAATTTTCACAACATTGAAGGTATGTCTCCAAATGCTGATGTCCCGTCTGTTCTTCTATCAACGGGCCATGGACTGACATCAGGTAATGCCTAATGCCTAATAGTTGAGATGGGACCTTTCAAAAATCTATCATGAATTCTGGAAGTCTACCTAAAGAAAAATCCTTTTTACCTCAAGGAAAATCCTCTCTTTTTAAGTCACGTTAGCAATGTCCTATGTGCAGCACATTAGGAAGAAACTTGAAATGAAAATGGGAAATGCGTGCTCCAGTTAATGTGATTGCAGTTGTCACTGTCATAATCTATTTCTTTCAAGTGTTTGTAGGACACTTTTCTTTGTGACCATGATGATTGTCACATGACCTGGCTATATTTTGGTTACACACCTGGTATTATGCTTTATGCGCAAGTCCAGAAGGACAATCTTTGTTTTGCTTTCCATCTTCCTGTTGTCTTTCCTTCTTTTGTTCTCTTTACTCTCTCTCTCTGTGTGACATGAGCTGTGAGTAGCTGCCATGATGTAGGTAGATAGTTAGTATTATTTTTTGTTTTTGTATATAAATAAAGTTATTAGAATGTACTTTTGTTTTGTTTTACTTGTTCTTGCATGCAACGGAGATACCAAGATTCGCCAATCTCTAACAGACAAGGAATTGGTGATAATATAAAAATCCTTTCCTCGGAGTAATGAGGGGGGCAAGGCATTGTCAAGGCCCTGTCAGAAATAGGGTAACCCAAAGTATTCAAGACATGCAGATCAAAGGCACAATTCTCTACCTCTGCTTAAGGATGTATCTGTGAAGTCACTGAAGATCTGCCTAAATTTGTTAGGTGTGGATAACAGAATCCTTAGAGTAGATCAGCAAAACATCCAAATATAGATAGTCCTCAACTTACAACCACAATGGAGCCCAAAATTTATGTTGCTAAGTGAGTTTTGCCCAATTTTACGATCTTTCTTGCCACATGTGTTAAGTGAATCGCTGCAGTGGCTAAATTAGTGACATGGTTAATCTGGCTTCCCCATGGATTTTGCTTCTCAGAAAGTCACAAAGAGTGATCACATGACCACAGGACACTGCAACTGTCATAAATGTGAATCAGTTTTCAAGCATCCGAATATAGATCATGTGACCATGGGGATGCTGCAACGGTCGCGTGAAAAATGGTCATAAGTCACTTCTTTCAGTGGTGTTGTTACTTTGAATGGTCACTAAACAAACTGTTGTAACTCGAGGATTACCTGTAAGCTACCATCTAGTTCCTCCCAAGGTTCTTGATTTTCTTCTGTGAGTGAAGAATAGCATAACTGCTTCATAACATAAGGATGTATTGCTCAGCTTTAGTGCTGCAAAGCAAGGGGCAAAAGTGTTGCTTTGCAACACTTACTATCAATGTCAAATGCTAACCTCAACACAGAGGAGATGGAACTGTATCAAGTTAGGCCATTGGGCCATTGCTTTCTCTGAATAAGGGGGGAAGTCCGGTCCAAGGAATTTGGAGGATTCCCACTCCTCCAGGGGTGAAATCTAAAAATTTTCCCTACCAGTTCTGTGGGTGTGGCTTTGGGGGAGGTTTCATGTGTCAGTGGGCATGACTAAGTTGACATCACTCAGAGCCACACCCACTAAATCACATGACCCCCGATCCCACCAAGCCACGCCCACAGAACCCGATAGGAAAAAAAATTAAAGAAGTTTTAATTTAAAGGAAAAGAATCAGGGAGGCGAAGGGGGCTGCGCTCAGCCACTCTCGGCCTGCTCCTCCAGCCAGGAAAGCCATTCTGGGGCCCAAAAGGGGAGGCCCAGCCTCCCGGCCCGTGCGCCCAACCTGCCTACACACCCAAATGCCATCGCCGCGCCCTCCTCCTCCTCCTGCTCGCAGTGCAATTGCTGAGTCTGCCCTGGCTGAGCGATTGCATTGCTTCCTCAACAACAGGCCTCCAGGGAAGGTGTCGGGCCACAGGCAGCCAACAGGGAGCCCAGCCAGGGAAGGCTGCGGGAGCTTCCACGGGAGAGGCAGCTCCATCTGCGCCCACCGGATGCGGCGAGCAGGAAAGTCCCAGCGCTGCCAAAAGGCCCAGCGGGGCTGCCCAGGAGTTCCTCCAGCCCGCCCGGGTGCCTTCCTGTGTGGGCCAGCTCTCGTCGAGGACTACGCTGCCCCCTCCCTGGCGGAAGCGCTTTCATCTGCTTCCCTGAGCAGTAGAACTGACCTGGCCAGGCCTGGTGCTTCTGTGCACACGTGAGGAGGGTGGCAGCGATGGTGTCTGGGTGCAGAGGCAGGTTGGGCATGTGGGCCAGCAGGCTGGGCCTCCCCTTTCGGGCCCCGGAATGGGTTTCCTGGCCGGAGGAGCAGGCCGAGGGTGGCTGGGCATATGCATGCTACCTCAGCCCGTCTGCAGGTGGCGCTGTGCAGGGTGGGAACGGCGGCGTGGTGGGAGTGGGTCCCTCAGGTGCAGAGGTTCATGGGCGTGGCCAGATCACTACGAGATCGCCGAACCAGCCCCAGTCTCCGCTACCAGATCAGCCGATCTGGCCTGATCCAGTAGCATTTCACCCCTGCTTTGATGTGTGTCATAGGTTTGTCATCACTGGTCTATACCATTCAGGTTCATCACCCAAGCATCTGAGTCTTTTAAATACCACATAGAATAAAAATAGTTTTTCTTTTAAAGCTGTACTAAAGAACCAGTCATATAAGAACTGCTTGTACTTACACTTGTTTAGCATGAGCATTTTTAATATATAAAAAGGCTTAGGTTACATATCAGTTATTCACAGATTAGATTAGAGAGTAAATTCTATCTAAGCCACTGAGACATATGAGAAAGCAAGAAGATGGTGCACCAGTTGGCTTGGGACCGATACCTGAATGATTTATATCAAACTGGTTATGTACTGAAATATATTTAGAAGCTTTCCTCCAAGTAACCCCTTTACAGATTACCTTGTCAATAGCAGAACCTTACCTGTAGAATTTCTTCCCCAAAGATGTGGACATTGCCAGTGGTTAACTTTTTAGTGCCAGGCATTTAGTTGGCCAGGCATCCTAATGTTTTTAATATGTATTTTCTATATTGTATATAAATTTCTACCTCCTCTGGAAGTTTTATTGAAAAGTGGACTATACTTTTCAAGTAAACATACTTTAAAGTATATTGACTTGCAAACTAAAAAGGGGTCTTTCCAGATTTTATAAATTAAGAGACTTAAAATTTGCTGTTTAAAGTCAGCCATCCATATTTATCACTATGACTTTTCTGTTTCCAGCATGTCAGTTTTAGAACATCAAAGCAAGCTTAATTTTAATATATTGTGACTTAGAAACATAATTTCTCTGAATACAATTTACTATTTTCATATATTTATATGTGCCATTTGATTTGAATTTATCTTATCTAGGTCTCTCTAAAGATTTTAACCAATGGGATCCTCTTTTAAATGGCAAAGGACCTAATGTCATTCCAGGTACCAATGTTGACCTAACTCCAGGAGCATCTCAGTGAAAATAAACATTAATTGTCCTTAAACATTACTAAATGTTGCTTGTTTCATGATAGCTCCATTGGAATGAGTGTGTTTTAGAACATTAGAACAAAGATGTTATAGTTGATTCTCTTTTAACAACACTCATTCAGTGATCATTCAAACTTACAACGCTGCTGAATAGGAGTTACAACCGGTCCTTGAAGTTCCAGATATCGTAGAACCATCTAATTGTGAGCTGGGCACTTGATAACTGGCACAGCATCTCACAGTTGTGTGATCATAATTTGTGACCTTTCCTGCTGGCAAAGTCAAGGGAGAAGTTGGTAGGAAGTCAGAAGTTTCAAATATATGAAATCCTCACTTAATGACAGTAATTGGGGACACCCAGGATGCCATTGCTAAGCAGTCTGATCATGTAATGTTGCACTTTATGACCACATTGCTTAGTGATGGAAATTCCAGTCTCAATTAATGTCACTAAGCAAGGACTGCTTGTACTGAGTTGGTTTCTAATGTTAAAGAAAGAACAAAGAAAAGAACCAAGTGAACATTAGTTATTAAAAATGTTTATTGGTAGAGATGCTTCAGAGATGATATTCCTACCATTACATGGATTTTTAAAAGCTGACAGTCTGACAGTGTTACTCTTCTTGCAAATAACAATGTGGATTTCTAGAAGGGCTGGTGCTGTAATTCCTAGGAGTTAAACCTAGAGTGGGATGTCACGAGAAACCAGAGATAACCTCTTGGTTTACCTCTATATTTCAAAGTAGAAGTTGCTTCTGCAAGAGTATAATAGCTATTATCTTCATTTATTCATCTGATACATAAATTGTCATCTGGCACTAGATACGTTTGGTCCATTAAATGATGGGACTAGGAAAGTAGTTTATTTGCATATATATTTGATTCCAGTAGGCTAAGGTTTTTGCCTTCCCCCCATTAGGATGTTCAGTCCTCCTTTTTGAATTGAAATTCACTGTTTATTTAATTTATATGCCACCCATCTTTTTTTTTAAATTTTTAATTTTTTTTATTATAAATCAAAACAATAAAAGAAAAAACAACAACGTATAAACAAAGAAAACAAAAACCTAAACATATAAATACAAAAAGTACAGCAAAACAAAACGATAACAAGTGTTGGATGTAGATCTGATTCGAGAGTCCTCTGTAATATACAAATATGTTTATGTTCAAGCCAGATCAAATTATCTTTCCCTCATTCAAATTCTGACAAATTTCCTTGGAAGATTTCCATTTGTCCAATCATAAAATTTCGACCATATTAGGTAATATATTGAGGTTATTTTGTCCTTCAGTTCCAGGGTTAAGCAGTCCATTTCTGCACAAGTGTAAATCTTTTGGATGATTTCATCTTCTGTAGGAATATTACTCGATCTCCAATTTTGAGCGAAGGATATTCTCGCTGCGGTCAGGATATGCAATATAAGATATTTAACACTTTTTACAAAACTATTCCTCGTTATACCTAATAAAAAAAGTTCCGGGGTAGCTTCTATTCGGGATTCCAAAATTTCTTCAAGCCACTGCTGAATCAAGTTCCAATAAATTTTAGCTTTTGGGCATTCCCACCACATATGATAATAAGTACCGATGTCTTTCCCACATTTCCAGCGAATTTTTGAATTGGATTTATTAATTTTGGCTAATTTGGTTGGTGGGAAATGCCATCGGTAGAACATTTTATACAATCTTATAATAAAAGTCACTAGCTCATCTGGTCATGTTTTCTCTCTGATCTGCCTAAAGGAGACTGAGAATGAGAGACAGGTTGGGAATGGAGAGGTGTAAAATAAAATACCAATTCTCAGCATTGAAAATCTAAGTTCATTTTGGATTTGCCCATTAGAAATGACTACGACTACAGAAACAGTATATATTATTGAATTTTAGATCAAAAGCTTAACATATTTTACATTTTGTAATTGTATCAAAAAAGGTAGAAACTATTCTTTCTTTATTTCTGTTCATTTTCTTTATTCTTTTGGACCTTTCCTCCCTATCTTTTTCTTTCTTAATATTTTTGTAAAATATTTTATTTTTTCTATAAATTTAATAAAAAGTATACTACAAAAAAAAAAGACAAATTCCCAGGATCATCATTTCTATCATTGTCTCTGCTGCTCAAATGGTTCCCTTCAGCTTTTTTAGAAAATAAGAATGCCATCTAATATTTTGTTCAGAACTGTTCCTAATATGTTGAAAAAAAGAGAGAACATAAATATCATTTTGGAAAATCCATGTTTCTTAATCAGTTATATCCCTACAGGATTCATTTTGCAGATAATATGTTCTCAAAATTCCACTGTTCTCCAAAAGATTCAAGGCTCCTAAAATATAGAGAACAGACAAGTATACATTTATACTACTTCTATCCTTTATATGTTTTATTGTTCTTCATGATTTTTTTTAAAATAAGAACTTTGTCCATTTGATAATATATTATGTATTTTTTTAAAAAAGTGTGTTTCTCAGTATTTTGGTTCAAAATCTTGCTCCATATTTTGTTAACCATGAGTTGTTAGATATTTCCCAGAGTGGAATTTAACTGTTTCACTAAAGCAGTAATCACTAGATTTGCACATTGTAT
The DNA here is from genome assembly GCA_032468115.1 of Grayia smithii. NCBI lineage: Eukaryota > Metazoa > Chordata > Lepidosauria > Squamata > Grayiidae > Grayia > Grayia smithii. The sequence continues at coordinate 102,289 of JANHFM010000827.1, forward strand.
TAAGCCAAACCAAGCAAATCATATTGTAGGTAGTCTTGCTGTAATTATCCAAGCAATATTTATAATGTGTGGGAACTGCTATTATGATCAGTTGAAAAACTGAATCAGAGAGCAAAGACAGAGTAACATACTTGAAAAAAAATTATACAGTTAATTGGAAAATAGGAATATAATGGCTCAGTTAATCACTTTTCATTGTAGAGCTTTAGGAATCTTGTGAAAACAGATGTGCAATTCAGGGGGGAAAAAAGCCCTTGCAAGAAACAAGGGACTGAAATGTTGAGGGATTGTAGGACAATTTTGTTTACTGATATAGATTGAAGAAGACAAAATGATAAAAAAAAGAAAAGAATGATGAGTCTGGAGAAGCAGATGGGCTATTTTCCCACTTGTCAAAGTATTTTATAAATCACCTGAAATGCCTGTTAAAATTTTCTATTCTTAAATTAATTCAGACCTATGTTTCAAATGCTATTTGAAAGTTATTTCATTACTATAGTTCTGAGTATTACTGTTATTTGTTTGCATTTATTTATATCCCACCTTTATTATTTTTACAAATAATTCAAGATTTGAACATATTCAATATATCTTCCATATTTTTCCCACAACAACAACAATCTTGTGAAACAAGTTAGGCTAAGAGGGAATGACTCAGTGGTGGGTTGTTCCCGGTTAGGACCGGTTCGCACGATCCGGTAGAGGTTTGTTTTTTTGTTTTTTTGTTTTTTACCATTTATATCCCGCCCTTCTCCGGAGACTCAGGGCGGCTTACAATTAAGCACAGGCCAATGTGCTTAGCAAATCCCTTCATTCTTTGTATA
>JANHFM010000827.1:113394-125058 GCA_032468115.1 Grayia smithii
AGAGTATGCACCAAGAGAAATTCCTTGTGTGTCCAATCACACTTGGCCAATAAAGAATTCTATTCTATTCTATTCAGTGAATATACTTAATACTTCTCCCTGCTCCTATATTCCCCACCACAAGAATCTTGTGATGAGGTTTGGGCTATGAGAGTACTGGCCCAAAATCACGCATCCAGCTTTCAGTATGTGAATGGAAAGTCCTGCAAAAAGACAATGTGAAACCATTTCCATATTGCTGCCAAGAAACAGGAGTCAAACTGAATTAGAGGAAGACTTAGTTATAATTCTGTTGGCTAGCAGCTGATAACAACAAGTCTATGTTGATAACTAGGACATGTAGATACCTATTATGCTGAGATACATCAGTCTGACTGTATTAGGATCCTGCCTACAAGCAACATCCAATAAAAAAGAGGGAACCAAGGAAGTTCTCATGTAAGCTGATGAAAATTATATTTGGAGCTAAAGCCTACTACCCTACTATCCCCTGTCAACATAGCTATGGATCATAATGATTATGTATCAAAAATGCTACATTTCTAAGGGACTTGCAGGTGAAAGATATCATGACTTAACTTATGATACTTTAATTTACTGATCTGTCTGCAATGAAGGACATTCCAGGACTGTTATTTCTTGCCAAGATACTAACTTGTGGGCTATTCAACCCAACATGAATGTCAGAAAGGCATTTTTATTTATCCAAGTCTCTGCTGTCATTCTCTCATTCTATACACACACACACACACACACACACAGACACACAAACACACACACACAGACACACTTATATATTTTGATCCAGATGGACAATGCATGGGTCGTAAACTTTAAAGATACTAGAGGTAACTTTGCCTTGGTTGCCCTTACCTGTTTCCTTATGTAACCTTTCTGGGACAATATATCATATGTACAATAGAATGCATGATGAGTAAAAGTCCTGCCTAAACATCTCAGTAATGTGTTGTTAAATACTTGTTTCTAATTTTCTTTTCTCATCCAAAGATCAGGAAAAGCCTTCTGCTTGCAAAGGATGGAATAGAAATTGTTTTGGATCCAACCCATTTTGTTTACTTGATCTATTGTAGACAAATTTGGAAATTACTAATCATGTTGCACCGTGGCTTTTCCCTTGATTGAGACATAATGCAAATCTCCAGGTTGAGAAATCTGAAGGAGGGTTTATTTTTATGTGTTTTTTTGAACCCTTGAATATCCAACCATAATTGGCAAGGCGGGAGCTGCTGAGTGCTGGTCCCACTAGAATGCCAGGCACTGAGCTCTTTTGCAAATCTGACCTCACTCCTCTAAATTGTTATCCCAAGGAAGCTTTGATGTCTTCAGCATAATCATTAAGTTACAATAATTTCTAGCAGCAAAGGGTGAGACAGCTTGACATTCTGTACCATCTATATGATACCCTAAAACAACATGGACAATTGTCATCTAGGGCCTGGTTGAGAGGGAAGGAGAGAATCACCAAACTGGTCTGCATTTAAATGTGTTTAAGCTAACAATGCATGCTGTTGGATGGTGTTTTCTATATTTTATATACACTACCAAACTGCCCAGGAAAATTCCAAAAGAAAAATCTATTTTAGGGAAAGAACAATTCCCTAAATTGAAGGGAATTGAATTCCCTAAATTGTTCCCTAAAAGAACAATTACTGGGGTTTAAGAATGTAAGCCACACTATTTAAGACAATATTTTGATCATCCAAGGACAGGGACCAACCACAGATAACATCCAGGTTCCCCAAAACCTCTCACTGACTATTGTGTATGTAAACTAATATGTTTAAAGCATCATATTACTAAATTTAGATTTTAAATTTAGTCATTTATGGAAAATTAGTTTCTGTATAAATTTTAAAATTCACTTGGCATATTGCAAAATAAACTGCTTAGTTCAAAACAGCTGTGTAGCCTTGATTTAGGGTTTTAGTAGATTATGACAGAAAGCTGCAAATATTGGGAAAGTAGATATATTGGGAAAGTCCTCACTATTTCTAATCATCTCTAATGGTAGCATAACTTCACATAACTCATCCCAAAGTTCTACTTTACTACTGTAATGCTGAAAATTCCTGCTTCATATTTTTTGACCAAATTCTGCTTAATATGACCATTCATTCATTCATTCATTTATTCATTTATTCATTCATTCCTGTTTTATGGTCATCCATGTCAAATACATGACTCTTGGTGGCAAACAATATTTAAAATAAGATAAAAACCAGTATAATACAATTATAAATACCATATTGACATATTATTTATAATTTGACTGAAAATAGTCAAATTTCAATTTTTTTTTTAAAAAAAGGAGTGGAACAGTTCACTGAAATTCTGAATGGTATACATGCAATTGCAATTTTTTTCCTAACTAGGAATAAAGCCCACTAGGGAATTCACAAGGTTATGAAAATGTGTAACTAGAACCAAAGAAAATTCAGTGATCACCTGGTAAAGCACAGCAAACCCAAGCAGATCATCAAAAGTAATGAGATTGTAACATGTCATGACACTAAAACAGAAAAGCCAATACTGATTTTTTAAATGTTAGTTTAGTTTAGTTTTTGAGGGTGGAGAAAATATTCAAGAAATTACAGGCCAGAATATACTCTACTTCTATTTTGCAACTGCTTGTACCTGGCGATGTATATTTATCATTGCTATAAAGACTGAGCATCTCCACACTTTAATAATCACATCTAAAAGCCTTTATCTATATATTTTATATTGGCATGGTTGGTGAATGATATAAACATGACTTGCTGCCTTCAACAATTCTTGCCACATGTCAAATGCTCCATCAAAATCTCCAATACACATCAGCACAGGATGTTGCCAATCTAGCCGTGAAGTTGGCCACTAAGGATCTCCCATCTTAAGGGATGCATAAGAAATGTGTAGCAGTGAAAAAGAAAAAAAAACCTGCTTAGGCCATTACGTGGCTCATTCTTATTAGATGCCTTGGTTCTTCCAGTGCAACCTTGAGACATTTTAAAAAATGAATTTAAATAATGAAAGATGATATTGTTGTGGTTTCAGAGGTGCCTGCTAACTGTGCAAAAATGTCCTGAGCCATCCACAACCTGTATCATAACTGTCTATACCCTCAAGCATTTAATGGATTTTCTATCCACTTCTATTTGTTTGAATGCATAAGTTTCCTTCCGAGTGTCAGCGGAAAATAGCAGAGGCACGGAAGGAATCTTTAGATCAAATATCACCAATATGGGAAGACCTCATATATGTTCAAGATGGAAAAGCAGCGACTTGATTTTCTTCAAAACCTCATCAAACATATACATAGAAGTGGTTCTCAACTTATATCCACAATTGGGACCAGAACTTCTGTCACTAAGCAACATGGTTATTAAGTGAGCTAGAACCAATTTTACAACCATTTTTGCCAAGTTATGGGGTTTGACCATTTCAGGGCTCAAATCTTAAATAACGGGAGGAAAAACCAATCACATCTTTGTGTTGTCTTGTTATCAATTCTATATTCTTGAGATAGGAAAAGATTTCAGTCTAAAAGTTGCATGTAGATGTCTGGTTTCTCATTCAATACAAAGACTTTTAGCATGTCTTATTTTAATTGTGAGGCTACTGACATGAATAAACAATAGCTTTTTAATTCTTGTTACCAGGAGGAAAAACTGAAAAATAATATTGCATATTTTGACTTGTATTCTTTTTCCAATTATTTGCGCAATCTGCATGTTCAAAGACTGAGGTTAGAATTCAGAGAGTAATTTAACAATTGCAGAGATCTATATTTCCAGCCAAAAATCCTTTAGGCATATCAGTGTCTTATTTAGCCAGTGTGGCTTAGTGATTAAGGCACCAGATAGAAACCAGGAAATTGTGAGTTCTAATCCTCTCTTAGGCATAAAAGTCAGCTGGGTGACTTTGGTCCTGTTACTTTCTCTCAGTCCAGCCCACCACACGGGGTTGTTATTGTGGGAAAATAGGAGGAAGGAGTATCAGATAGGTTTGCTGTCTTAAATTATTTACAAAAATAATAAAATTAAAATAAATAAAAGTAAAATAAAAAAATAAAATAAAATAAGATAAGATAAAACAAAACAAAATATCAGCAGAGGAAAGCCCTGCCCAGATAACCCTTCAGTCTGCAGTATTTAATCTATGGCTCATTGGGTCCTGGCCTTATTTTTCTTTTGCTGATGTTTCCCTTTTTCATTTGCCTTACAGTTCTGGATCTGTCGGGTTGTCCTTCCTTCTCTGATTGTGCTTCCCTATCAGGCAATTGGCTGTATCCAATTTACCTCAATGGCTCAGCAGGCTGGTGATTCTATTGCCATGAAAGGCAGCACATCTGATGCTTCACAGCACTGGGCTCGCTCTTTTATAGGCTATTGATCACAAGTCATTGCTTTCTCCATATCTTCTGTGTGTGTGTGTGAGAGGGGGGGGGGAGAGAAAGAGACTCTCGTTCATGTGATCTGATATTCTGAACACTGAGGATAGGAACAAATAATAATTTATCTTTGTAGACCTGTGTTTCCCAATCTCAGCAACTTTAATATATGTGAATTTCAACTCCCAGAATTCTGCAGCCAGCTTGCTGGCTGAGGATTATGGGAATCAAAGTCCACACATTTTTCAAGTTGCTGAGGTGGAGAAATAATGGTCTAAAAAGAGAATCCTCAGCATTCAGAATATCAGTTAGATCACATGAATGAGACTCACTCTCTCTCTTTCCCTCTCCCCCCCCCTCTCTCTCTCTCAAAAGAGAAACAAAATTATTATGTAATAATAATAATTCTCCTCCCAAGATGTTGGCTGCAGAATACTGGGAGTTGAAGTAACATTGCGAAGGTGGAGAAACACTGACTGTAGATGCAGTTTGCAAAAAAAGATATTGTAGTTATTTGTAATGTGTAATGTCAGTCCATTTTACTGATTTACAAAGCCTTCTCTTATTTCACTAGAACTCAAAATCTCATGAGGTGATAATGGGGCAGATGTTTAGCTCCGAAATGAAAATCTCTGATCTGTTTGGGTTTTTTTGGCCAGGAACAGGCTGAAAAAACCATAAACAGGCAAATTACATTGTAAATAGTGATCACATGATGGCAACATTTATTTTATTTTATTTATTTATTTTATTGTATTTATATGCTGCCCTTCTCCCAGAGGACTCGGGGTGGTTCACAATATAAAAACAGACAATAATAATCAAATAAAAACATTTTGAATAAATACAATATAAATATAACTATAAAACAATAAAATTTAAAAATTTAAAAAGAGTTAAAATACAATAAAAATCCAATCCCATCAGCCGATCTTGTCAAAAAGCCAAGTCTTCAGATCACGCCGGAAGGACCGGAGGTCGGGAGCAGTGCGGAGGCCAGCTGGAAGCTCGTTCCAGAGGGCCGGTACGCCCACAGAGAACGCCCTCGCCCTGGGAACCACCTGCCAACACTATCTGGTGGATGATACCCTGAAGAGCACAGCCCTGTGTGAGCGCACGGGGCGGTGGGATGAAGGCAGAAGGTGGTCCTAGTTACCGTGTTTCCCCGAAAATAAGACCCTTTCTTATATTTTTTTTGAACCCCGTAATAAGCTTGGCCTTATTTTCGGGGGGGTCTTATTATTTTGGAGCACATGGAGGAAACCAGAGGAAATGGTGGGGACTTGCTGCACATGTGTTTAAACATGTGTTTAAATATTTTGGGGGAAGGCTTATTTTCAGAGGGGGCTTATTTTAGTTCATGCTCTCAAAAGCCCAATTGGGCTTATTATCAGGGGATGTCTTATTTTAGGGGAAACAGGGTAGGCTTTTAAAAAAATGATCAGGCCCCACTGTTTTGCCATTTTTCCAGTGATCTGAAAAGAAGGGATTTGCCTCTTGTTCCCAAAGACCCCATAGATTGGTTGTTGGTATGACTGGTGCTGGGCTTCTTCTGTTTGTTCATGCATCTGAATCAGCCTCTGTTTCTTCCCACTTCCAGCCACCTGCCGCTGGATCTCTTCCCAACATTTACCAAGCTGGCTTTATCCTGGTCATATTTAGCTCTGTTGTTGGCTGCAATGTTTTCCTTCCCTCCCTCTAACATACACCAGCATATCTGCTTTTTATGGCAAACCCAGCTCAACATCTGGAAAGTTTCTTCTTTCACAGCTGGAGTCCAGATAGTTCAGACGTCTCCAAGACCCAAAGGCACAAAAAAAAAAAAAAAAGGAAAAGTGGGGCTGGCAAAGATTGCTGTGAGGTTCTCCCTCCACGATGTTTAATTACATTAAATTAAGTAATTCACCTTCCAGTTAGGACCATTGTCTCTCAATATCTACTTACATTTATTGTGTTGCCTATCTGCCACCTACATACGGTACATGCAGTGATGAAATCCAAATTTTTTTGCTACCGGTTCTGTGTACGTGGCTTGGTGGGCATGGTGTGGCTTGGTGGGAGTTGCTTGGTGGGCATAGCAGGGGACGAATACTGCAAAATCTCCATTCCCACCCCACTCCAGGGGAAGGATACTGCAAAATCCGCATTCCTTCTCCACTCTGGAGCCAGCCAGAGGTGGTATTTGCTGGTTCTCCAAACTGCTCAAATTTTCCGCTACCGGTTCTCCGTACTGCTCAAATTTTCTGCTACCGGTTCTCCAGAACCTGTCAGAACCTGCTGGATTTCACTCCTGGGTACATGCATCTAGGGCATGTAGAAGACACACAACGGTAGTTAGGACTGTATATCACAAGCCAGAGCAAGTGCAAATACAAATTATATAGATGGAGAGAATTCTTGGGAGAGAGAGAAAGAATTTGTGCTCCTGCCATTGTTAGCTGGGCACCTGCTACTCCCTCAAGAAACTGAGGATTTCTTCTCTCCCTGAATAAATTCAGTAAAATTTCCTCTTTCTTAACTCTTCTGTTCATAAATAGGATGAAATCTGCAGTTATTTCCATACAACTAATTCTAACAAAAGTCATCTAACTTAGTGGACATCAGCCTGTCTTGATAAAGCAAGTTCTATTGTTTGTCAGCAACCTCTGTGAAACTGTGAAACTTTTAGAACAGGGAGGTGCTATTTTTATCTCTCATGGCTAAAACTATGGATAGATCTGTGTATTATTTTTCTCACCATAATATCCAATTTAAATCTGCATTAAAGTGGCAATTGTAAAATCCTGTAGCAGTGAATTTCATACGTTGGCTGTATAGTTCAAGAAGGACTTTTTGTTCTTCCTGAATATGTCATTCTCCAATGATTTTCCCCACATGACCTTGAATTGTAGTGTAATGCCACTTCAAGGGAAAATAATTCCTTCCCACTCTCTCAAAATAGTTCATAATTTTATAAACAGCGATTATGTCTTCCCCTGACAACCTAATCCTAAAGACTTTTATTTAATTCAGTGTGTGATTTACTTCTAAGCAAGTAAACATCAAGTATTTTATCTGGCTTTCTGCCCCACTTTCTCTGAGCTAAAAAGCATGAACTACTTTGGGGGATGATGCTGACCAGATCTCTTCAAAGATTTTATTATGATCTCAATTAATCGTTGATTAATAGGTCAGCTTTGCACCACATGCATTTTAGAACCCTTAAGAAGGGTGGATCCAATCCAAGAAATAGCTGCGTAAAGATAACATTGTCAATAGTTCGAGTACATTGAAAATATGTTTAAAAGGACATTTCCCCTTCCCTCTGCAAAAAATGAAAATTTGTAGTGGACACAAAGCTGACTGGAACAGGAGTACTCCAGTGATAAAGGTAGGTAGAACCCACCCCTGGTGTACTCCATACTGTAACATTTTCTTGTAGCTGCCACTCATCATTCTTTCAGCTTTCTTGATTCCTTGAGAACTTTCAGACTATGAATTGAGGTCATTAAAATAATCATCTATATTTGCATAGACTTTTATTTTTATTTTATTTTTTTGCCCTTCTGGAGCATCTGCACTACTCAGGTCGACTATTACTATTATATATATTTTAAAAGGTTATCTAATAAAAGCAGGCAGATGCAGCAGGGAACAAAGACAAAATTGGCACTGCCTATAAAAAGAAAGTCTTCCTAAAGAGTAAGATCTTTATCAGTCAGCAAAAGGCCACCTGAGAAAATATTAGCATGGTGTAATATGGCAGGGAGGTGTTCTCTTTTAGTGTAATGAATGAAAAAGTCCTTTCTCTTGGCTCCGCCAATCAAGCCTCCAATGAGCTTTAGGAGAGTGATAGCAAACTTTCTGGGTTCAATGGGTCAAAAATTCAGAAAGTGCCTACCTTAACTCTGCTGGCATGTCAAGCCACCCCAAACAACACACACATACACACACACAATCTAGGCACCTGGTGAATAGTGGCAGTCAATGACAATGTGGAGGATGGGCCTAAAGTAGAGGCCCAGGCTGCAATTTCAGCTTTGGAGCTTCTGCTCCACTCAAAAAGGCTGTTTTGTGCCATTGCCCGAGGAACATGAGTTTTGCAGATATGGCATGATTGTCTGCAGTCCACCCACTGCAGCTTTCTGTTGATAGACATTTGACAAGTACTTGAGGCCTATCGAGGCTGTTGCGGGTTACATAAGACCTTCATTTTTGAAGCAGCTTCAGAGTGTTGGAAGAAAAATCCGGTCCTGTTCCAAGCCTGGAAGAAAAACACTAGAAATAAAATGAGGGCTGGCTGCAGGAAAGAAGGCCTCTGTTTATTTAGATGCCAGAAACTTCAGTGACATCAGCATGTTTCTGGGGTGGCTGACAAAATGGGGTTCCGATAGGTGGCCTTTTATACGTTCTTTGGGGCTTTGTGATTGAGAAGCCTGTTCCTGTGTAAGAATGCGTTCTTTAATATTTTAATGGCTGTTGCCAGATTCCTATGGGGTCATGTAGGGTTCATGGCTGGCTCTACAGGCAAAAGAGGAGATGCAAATCCTAGGTGTTGTCTGAGCTAATCTTGTCAGCTCTGGCTTGCCTCATTGTGTTGCTTATTTGGAGTCTCTGTGCTTATAAATAGATTGGCCCAGTCTTTCTGAATGGATACAAAATCTCCATTACAAAAGACCAGCCTCTTCAAGCTTCTGCTTGAGGTTGTTTACCTATGGCAAGAAGACTGGGCTGCTTTCTGCCTTTGTTAAGATTTTTTTCCATTTCTCCTTTGGGGCAAATATTCTATCCTGCCTCTTTTTAATATGAAAAATAAAGAATATTTTAATCTGGGAATGGGGGCCTTCCTACAAGACAATGTTCTTCTATGGCCTCAGCAGCTTCCAAAAAGCACACAAAAGCAGACCCCATTCTCAATCAATTTTTGGAGGCTTTGGAAACCACGCAAGGCACACCACAGTCTTATACAACCTTCAAAAATCATACAAGAATAGGGTGTGCTTTCAAGAATAGTTGTTGGGTGGTTGGTGAATGCTGGCATGCCACTCAAGGTGTCATGGTGTTTCACCTTGGACATACAATTCATAGGTTCACCATCACTAGCTTAGGATGACAGCAGGCTGATGGAGGAGGAGGTGGTTTCTAAGGTGTTCGGGGTTTGTAACACTTTAGTGTTTTGAGCATATTCAACACTCTGAATTAAAAAGGAAGCAAACAGATATCCAGGACCTCTCATACATATGATCCTGCCTGCGAGCAGCTGCTGTGTTCCAAAACAATTGAAAGACTTTACATGTTTTGGTCAAAAGACTATGATGATTATCCAGTGTAGATCTATATACCTATTTATCCAACCAAGCATTCTATTTCTTTGATAAATAATATTATGCAAAGCTTTCAAAAGAAGAAATAGGAAGAAAGATGCTTAAAAATAGTTTATACCACCACTACTTTTCCAACCATCTTTGCTTCTATTACAGCCATACACTGATCTTATTTATAAACTTTTCACTTTCTCTCATCAACCCTCTGCAGTGGGACAGTTTTCTCAGTCTTCCCTTCTCTCTTAATTCATTGACTCTTCCTACCTGTATTTATTTGGTAATTCAGTCGTCATTCTTTTTAGATCACCAAATTTCTAAATATTTTTTTTTGCTGTCACTCACTTTTCAATTCAATCCACATTCATTTCAGCATCCATTTATTTTTGACCCTGTATTCTTGACCCTAGCACATGTGTTCCCAGTGTATTCAATTTATTTTGATGTTTTCCTGACACATACTGTACAACTCTCACTTCTGTATAACAAAGATGGAAAGATGCATGCCCTTATAGACAGCTGTTTGGACTGCTGTGGAGAAAAATACAACTCTTTTACCAGATCACATAGTATCAATTATTTTTCTACCAACTTTTCCTCCTCTTACAATTTTTCCATCCATTTTACAATTTCAGTAAAGGTTTTAGTTAGACATACCAACTTATCTAGTCTCCCTAGTTTTCACCTTGATGTATAACTTGCAATGATTCACTCACTTTCTCTGCCAGACGTATCTGCCTCAGTATTCAGTCCATTAATTTTCAGATCCATGCCTCTCATCGTACACAGTATGATGTATATTCCCTGCAGTATATGATGTATATTCCCTGCAAATTATTTGAGTTCTTAGCCAAAAGAATGGCATCACCTGTACACAAAAGTACACAAATATTCCATTCTCTACCAAAGTATCTCTAACATCCCCTGAAGCATTCTTTATGCACTTACTCCTAAATACATTAAACAAGGAAGCATCTCACATCTTTGTATTACTCCCTGCTTAATGTTGAAGCATTTCCTAAGTATTACATTTATACCACTCTTCTTGCATTCATCAACTAGCCATGTATTTCATACTCATACAAATGGTCCATAATTCAAATTTCTTTGCTTTCTCTGAATCAACAGGTATACAATAAACTATTTTCTCACATTCATACTTCTCAAAAATGCTTTTTGAAGAGCCTGCACATACCCGGTGTGGCATAAAATCACATTGCATTTCCCAAATGTTGCTCATTATCACATCCCAAAGCTTTTCACTCAAAATTCAGCCATTTTTACATACTTAACAAATTATAAATAGCCTTGGTATGAGGGAATGACCTTAGGAGTCAGGAGAAAGAGCTGCAGACTAAGCAACAGTTAGATAAGAGGCAGCTGAGCCCACAGACAAGGCAAACAATTCAGAAGGGACCCTCCCTAGTTTCTTGGATTGTAAAGGCAAACAGGGGAAAAGATGCATTTTCAGACTTCAAGATTCTGTTACTATAACCTTAACATAAAGATAGACTTAGTATTCCTGAATGTCTGTAGAGATTCTCAGTCATCCAGGTCATGGTTGCCCCAAAGGTGCTTTTTCAGGAGGCAGTTGGACTTTCTTGTTTTTTCTTTGAAGATGTTTCACTTCTGATCCAAGAAGCTTCTTCAGCTCTGACAGGATAGTTGTTCCTGAATGTGCTTCGCATCTGGACTACCTTAGATTGACACTTTCTCTCATCCTTGTTTTTTGCAGCAATTAATCTGTCACACACATTTATGTCCTTTCATAGACCAAATTTGTAAACCAAAGACACACAAGCTGTTCTGTCCCCTTCCCCAGAACGTAAGCAAACACTCAAACAAACACACAGACAGGCACACCTGCCAAGAGTTAAATATGCAAGCGTCCTGAAATCTCTCGCAGATAAGATTCTTGGCAGCAAACTGCGCAATGCCTGCCAAGTCAGTTTTACAAGAGCTTTGCAATTA
>JANHFM010000827.1:134208-145922 GCA_032468115.1 Grayia smithii
ATCAACGAAACTCTACATGAGTTTTTGTACCGTGGCGTTCTCGTATACCTAGACGACATTTTGATATATACAGAGACCATGGAAGAACACATCCGGTTAGTACAACAAGTATTAAAACAGTTGTTACAGGCTAAACTTTATGTAAAGTTATCAAAGTGTGAGTTCCACAAAGACACCATTGACTACCTTGGATATAGAATCTCCCACGGGAATAGAAATGGACCCAGCCAAGGTGAGGGCTGTGGTGGATTGGCAACCCCCAAAGACATGAAGACAACTACAGAGTTTTCTGGGGTTTGCCAATTTTTATAGGCACTTTATACCCGGGTTCGCGGAGATTGCGTTACCACTTACAGACCAGTTAAAAACCAAACACCTAGCTGTTAAGGTTCGCCCAAGTCACCCCATCACCTGGTCAGCAGCATGCCAAGCAGCTTTCAACAGGTTAAAGAAGCTGTTTTCTTAGGAACCCATCCTAAAACATCCCGAACCCAATGAGGAGTTCATAGTGCAGGCTGACGCAAGTGATGTGGCTGTGGGAGCGGTCTTATTACAAAAGAACACACAGGGTCACTTACACCCATGTGCCTACACATCCAAGAAGCTGTCCCCAACAGAGCGAAGATGGACTGTGTGGGAAAAGGAGGCTTATGCAGTCAAGTGGGCGTTAAGCACATGGAGGCATCTATTGGAAGGGGCGTCCATTCCATTCGAAGTATGGACGGACCATAAAAATTTAGAGGCATTACAAACACCCCAAAAATTGTCCCCCAAACAGTTGAGGTGGGCTCAATACTTCCGCAGGTTTCGGTTCCAGTTGAAATACATACCAGCTGGGAGGAACTTCCTGGCAGATGCCTTGTCACGCATGCCCCAATGGGACAGTAAACGTCAGGACCCAGTGCAGGCTATGATGTCACCTGTTTCAAAGACTGAACCTATACATGTAGCACGTCCATTGGGCGTGTGGGAGAAAACATTGTGAGAAGCTTTACATCGGGATGCGACCATAAACCAATTGGGTGTAACCATGAGGAATGGACTAGCTTGGATGGGTGGTAGATTATACATTCCGTCCGAACTTCGAGAACAAGTGTTGTCCCGGAGTCATGATGCTAAACAGTCTGGCCATTTCGGGTTTTTGAAAACACTTCATTTAATGAGGCGTCAGTTCTGGTGGCCACAAATGAAAGGAGATGTGGAAAGGTATGTAAGAAGTTGTCCCGTTTGCATAGCAATGAAGGCAAAGCCTGGAAAACCCCTCAGCTTGTTACAGGCAGTATCCAACCCAACTAGACCGTGGGAAGAAGTGGCTATGGATTTTATAACTGATTTACCAGCCAGCCAAGGTTACACAGTGATATGGTCCATAGTTGATCTTTTCTCGAAGCAGGCTCATTTCGTACCATGCAGAGGCCTACCATCAGCCACTAAACTAGCAAGGCTATATGTGCAACATGTTTATCGTCTGCATGGTACACCAAGGAGAGTAATTTCAGATAGGGGCGTACAATTTACGGCAAGGTTCTGGAGACACTTTCTCAGACTCATGGGTACCGCCCAGGCCCTTAGCTCAGCTTACCATCCGCAGACCAACGGAGCAGCGGAACGGATGAATTCGGTAGTAACACGATATCTGCGCAGTTATGTATCATATCAACAAACCGACTGGACATCATTGCTACCCTTTGCAGAAATAGCGTACAATAATTCAGTCCACCGCAGCACTGGGTATACACCATTCCAGATCGTAACAGGGATGGAATTCCCGGCAATGCCTGAATTAGAAGCAACTACACAACCTGATACACCAACCTCATTAGACCTTTGGATGACACAAATCAAGAGGCTGTGGCCTCAAACCCAGAGTGCATTAACCAAAGCTTTTAAGAAATCTAAACAGCAGGAGGATAAAAAACGAGCACCAACCCCTCCCTTTAAGTAGGAGACAAAGTGTTCCTGTCCACTAAATACCTGAAACTCAGGTTACCCAGTAAAAAATTAGGACCCAAATACCTAGGACCCTTCAAGATATGTAAAATTATTAATCCGGTGTCTATGCAATTGGAGTTACCTCCCCTTTTAGCTAGAATACACCCTGTGTTCCACTGCAGCCTTTTAAAACCCGTCAGTGAGATTAGGCAACATCATGACCGACCAGGACCCATTGGAAAAGGACACTACGAAGTAGAAGGTATACTGGATTCCAGAATCAATAGGGGAAAACTGCAGTATTTAATAAAGTGGAAAGGGTATCCCGACACAGAATCATCCTGGGTAACACAGGACCACATGAATGCCTACCGGTTAATCCGGAAATTCCATCGAGCACACCCTGACAAACCAGGAGGGCATGCAAAAACCTGTCTTCCCTAAACCTGTTTCTTTTTGTATTCCTCTCCAGGTGGACTCCTGGTAGGGGAAACCGCCTGTCGAGCCTCTCAACATGCCTGCTGCGAGCACTTTGGCAACAAGATGAAATCACAGGGGGGAGGAGGGAGGTAATAGGCTGGTTTACCTGTAAAGCACCTGTAAAGCACAAATCACGGGGATGGTGAATAGGGACCGGTCGGGAAAGAGTAGGCACGGGATGAGCATGGTGGAGGAGGCGGCCGGATATCTTGTGAATCTGTTGCCTGCGCCAGCTCGATTGGCTGGGCGCTTGGTGATGATGTCAGCATCGCTCCGATTGGAGAAACAGAGAAGCCACGATGACGTTATTGGGGGATGCTGGCAGCCGAGAGGCTAAAAGGACTTGAGGGAGCCGATGTTCCCAACGCTGGCTTTATTTTGTTGTGAGCTTCGAGTGGCTACGAGTAAAAGTGAATTCCCCAACTGTGGTTTGTTTCCTTTCTACTCGCGGACCGAGGGAGAGCCAACAGGTGCTTTCTTAAAGGACTTTACCCAGTAGTGGGTTCTAACCGGTGTTACCACCATGAAGATGCACGCACTTTGCTTCACTCGCATGCGCGCCGAACGGATGCTCCACGCATGTGCACTAGATTGTTTCCCAGCTGTAGCACGGCATTCTGCTCAAAACAAGCACTCTGCACAAGCGCAGAGCAGTTTAGCCCAGCTGAGGCGCAGCAATCCACTAAAAAGCACCTATCAGCTGGGCTAAAAAAGAAGAAATAAAAAGAAAAATAAGGTTGGGGTGGGCGGGTGAGCCCAGCTCCGGACTGCAGAGAACTGGTTTGGTGACGTCACATCGTCACTGATACCTGCTCGCACGAACCAGGACAAACCAGGAGCAACCCACCACTGATTCTGAGACAGTGGGTCTGAGGAAGTGCTTTGATAGTTTGGGTCTGTGAGGCTCAAAATATTGTCTCTGATGAGATAATAATTGAAAATATTGGTTATGCAGACTTAATTCTAACAAACTAAGGGCATCTGATATTCTTTTTGGCTGCACTTAGCTAAATTAGGTCTCCAGTTATTTCCAGAAGCCTATATTTCCTTAGTTCTTTGTCCATTTCTTTTTCTTTCTGGAGCTGAACAAACATTCCTAATTAATCACAAAAGCATAAAGAAACTAATTGCTCATTAGACCTTGGTCCTGAACCCCCAACACTGTCAGTTGCAGGATGATCTAATTTTGACCCAGGAAAGCTGATAGCAAACCATCTATTAAGTTAGAGAAGGGGAGGGTGAACACATTTAGTTTTTCCAACATTTGTACGGCTGTTGAGGATTCCTCCAGCTGATGAGTATTAAAAACTTATGACCTGTGACATATGGTGCAAGTAAATTTACTTTGGAAAAAAAAAAGAAAGAATTACCACTGGATTATTTCACAAGAAGATGTGAGATATGGGGTCTTTTATCATCCATAAAAGACTGTTTTGTTTTGATTCTTCTTTAATGGGTATGATGAGGTGGTTGGTTTATTAGCATTGTTCTACATAATTACTGTTGTGCGGAATTGTCAAACCAGTTGTTATGCAGCATCTTATTAAGGTGTGATTGCCTCTGCACAGGCTGGAATTGCCTAGGACCAGCTGAGCATAAGCCAAGAAAAAGACGGAGTCCTCTCTTTCTCTTGGCAAAAGCAAATCTCACCTGTATCAGCTAGTCTGTAGTAGTTCTTTTGATCCCGGAGATAATTATATTGTCTCCTGGAATGCAGCTGAAGGATCAGGATGCTGGAGCAGGTCCAGTGCCAGGCATTTTGTATGCTCTTTTTTTTATTTATCAGTGGTTTATTCTGAACCAGTGAAGTGCACTGTTTCCACATTTAAGACACCAACTGGCACCATAGGCTCCACAGAATGACCAGACAGTTGATGGAGTTTCATTATTTCTTTTTTTTTTTTAAGAGGCAAAAACCTCTAGTTGATTTAGAAGTCAGTCATGGCAAGCGTGATGAAAGTCAACATACCCAGGTAGTCTGTTAATGTTGAATGTACTGTGGAATAACCCTGACAGGCCAGATCTTGAAGATGAAACTCAAATACTTTGGCCACCTAATGAGAAAGAAGGACTCACTGGAGAAGAGCCTAATATTGGGAAAGATTGAGGGCAAAAGAAGAAGGGGACGACAGAGAACGCGGTGGCTGGATGAAGTCACTGAAGCAGTCAGCATGAGCTTAAATGGACTAAGAGGATGGTAGAGGACAGGAAAGCCTGGAGGAACGTTATCCATGGGGTCATAATGGGTTGGACACGACTTCGCAACTAACAACAACAACAACAACAACTGTGAAATTAAATGCAGGACTCAAAGCAAATAATCAAGGCTTACTGGAGTCTTTATTGGATAACATGTGCTGATGGTTCTCCCTCCAATGAAGGGATCTACTCATTTTTATACATTCAGAAAGGCAGGAAAGACTCATATATAAGTTACCAATAATGTAAGCATGCATAATAACTTTATATTTTATTTATTAAGAAAATATGTGGCTGCCCAACTCACTCATAGTGGCTTACAGAAATCAAACCTCAAAACAAAACTCAATAAACCTGACAACAATTATCAAACCAACTCTTGATGGGCTCCATATCACCCTGAGGTCTTCAGGTCTGTAGGCAAAAACATGTCTTCAGTGCTTTTCAAGAATGTCAAAGTCGGGCTCAAACTTATTTCCATAGGAATGATATGCCACAAAGAAGGAGCCACCATAGATAAGACTCTTCTTATAGTCCCACTTGATGGACCTCATTGAGAGGGGACCTATCTATTTATAGGTAAAAGATCTCAAGTTACTGTAGGTAGTGCACCTCAGTTCACTTCCTGCACCTGTTTTCCCTCAGAAACTTTCTTCCAGCAAACAGGAAAAGTTTATAGGAGGACTACAGCAACAAATTGGAGGGAAACATCTCCCATAAATCAAATGGAGGGAGCAGTTTGGGAATGCCAAGCACCAAAAGAAAAACATTTCCTATTGGAAATCTGGGGGGGGGGGTGTTTCTAATAAGATAATAGACTGTGGCCTTATCTCTCCATGTATCAATTTGATTTAATCAATTCCACTCATATTGTAGGAACTGATTTTTCCCCACAATACCAGTTAACTCTCTAGGACAGTGGTGAGGGAAAAAAATATATTTTGCAGATGCTCAAGGGCTTGCTTCTCTCTTTGAGTTTGCTGGGGTGACTGAAAAGATTCAGGGTTGGTTGTTTCTTGGGGTTTTTTAATTTATTGAAGCAAAGAGAAGAGGCCAGGTACCTCTTTGACATTCTCTTCAAATATCCTTTGGCTGAGTGAGGAACATGTTCCCTGCTGAGAGGTGTGGTGGTCGCTGAAAAGGATATGTTGCCCTGTCCAACTTAAGCTATTTATCTTTGTCTGTTGGGAACATGAATCAACTTGTCTACAACTTCTTTTGCTAGCACATGAGACGGTTGACACTTAGCCTATGAATGCAATCCTGGCCAACTAATAAAGTCTTAAATACCTTGTGAAGCATCACGCAGCTGGCTTTGAACATCATCCACAGCATAAAAGTATTCCAGAATAAGGAGAAATGAAATACGTCAGGATACAAGTTTCATTCTTGGTTCTTCCATTCCTTAGGGTTTGTGCACTCGAGCTAGATGTGGGATTCCTTGTTATAATACCTGGCATCTTCTCTCTGGGCCTTGCTGTGGTTCTTTATTACTTCTGCTGCCCTCAGGTTCTACATTTATTCACATTGCATACAATATGGCTGGTTGCATTTTGTAGTTTGGTTAGTTTTCTAGTGCTCCCTAGACAGGTAGCCCAAGTTGCATTGCCTTGTTCTTTACTCAGTAGTTACGCCATGCCAACAAATGGTTTGGAGCAAATTTTGCTAAGCCAATTGAAATTACTTATAAAAGTACATGCACATGTATCCCTAAGCACTCATTATTAAAACAATGTGGTAAGTAGATGGGGCGGGGGGAGGAAGGGAGAGAGACAGAGCATAGAAAATAATATTTTTAAAAATTTTGTCTATTTCTTGGTTCTGATTGTGTATTCCAAATTCCTTTTTATCTTTATTGAATTTCGATTGGGCTTGAAGATATGACCACCAGTCTAGGTTCCAAAGATAGGAAAACTCACATGTAGTGAGAACTAGAAACAATTTTCTGCTGTATGTGAGAAGAAATTGGACCAGAAAATAAGTTATCTGCTTCCTGCTGTTCACCAAATGTGTTGCATTTCAGTCATATCCAGTTAGCCACTTGCTACAGTGAGTCCCTTGGACTGCAAGGCGAACAAACCGGTCAGTCCTAGAGGAGATCAACCCTGACTGCTCTTTAGAAGGACAGATCCTGAAGATGAAACTCAAATATTTTGGTCACCTAATGAGAAAGAAGGACTCACTGGAGAAGAGCCTAATGCTGGGAAAGATTGAGGGCAAAAGAAGAAGGGAACGACAGAGAAAGTGGTGGCTGGATGGAGTCACTGAAGCAGTAGGTGTGAATTTAAGTGGACTCCAGAGGTTGGTAGAGGACAGGAAACCCTGGAGGAATGTTGTCCATGGGGTCGCAATAGGTCAGACATGACTTCGCAACTAACAACAACAAATTAAAATTTTTATGATGTTGTAAACTGCCAAGTCGCTTGACAGTGAGATGTTCATGGGGTTGCGATGGGTCGGACACGACTTTGCAACTAACAACAACAGTTCTTACACTATATTACTTCATACAGATTTCGTGTAGATAAAATAAGGAGTGGCCTGTCACATATTATGGAAACTTCTCACAACTAAAGCTAATGATGCCTAGAAAAAATGTCACATTTGGAGTTGGACCTGCCCTTAAAAGGCCAGAAACTTTGGGGATTGTCTGGTTTTTAGCAGGACAGTATAGGTGTTATTCAGTTAAAAAAACTCTCTGTCTGCTATTTCTATAATAATTCTATGAAATAATCTTTGGATATATATAATGTGAAAATTAAAAAAATAAGTTTTCTTAAATTTCCTAATCTGATATGTGCTTATATTATTCATTTCTTGTATTCATATTATAGGAATCATGATTCATTTTGTGTTCTCTTTATCTCTTTAGTACAGCGCAATCCTGTTTATAACAAACTTTCATTTCTGGTAGCTAATAGAGTTAGTTGTTCTGGATGAAATTTAAATGAATGATTTCCCGGTATGTCTTCCAGTTGCCACAACAGTTATTTCAAATACTAGCTAATTCTTATGATGGAACTCTCAGTAAATTACATTAAATCTAGTAGCTAGAATTTTGTCTGAGTTTCAGAGACTTTATTTGGGAAAAAAATTCTAAAGAACCCCAAGACTACATTAGTACTTGAAATAACTTTTAAACACACATTTGATTTAATGCCTCACCATAACAAGCATCTTGCTCAAAATATCATTTGTCTTACATTCGGTGATGCAGACATGATTCTGGGAGTGACAGATATTATCGTTTCATTTTGATATGTTAACAGAGATGGGATATGTGTCAAATTGCAAATTAGATTTGGGATTTTTCAGAACTTTCCAAATTTAATGACATTATTGTTGAATCCCCGGATTGTCCGGGTTAAGAGAAGTGTTATTATGTCCTCCCCCAGAGAGTGGGGGAGGCGTGTTCTAAGTATTGGCGGGGGTGATTGTTTGGAAGGCGGTTAGTATAAAGCTGTCAACCGCCGTTGTAAGTGGTGTGTTAGTTGTTGTGAATAAAGAGTTGGAGTTTCTCTGTCGTCTCGGTAGCCTTTCCTCATAGAATGCAATACAATCCATGGCGTGCCAGCAACCGGGCTGCACAAACAAGTGAATCCCTATCTGCTGGATGTAGGCAGCATGGAAAACTACATCCCTTCTGGTCCACGGAAAAACTTCTGTCCACAGAACCGGTTCCTGGTGCCCAAAAGGTTGGGGGCCACTGAGTTATATTGTCTTGGAGTCATGTGATCACCATTTGTAATCTTCCCAGCTAACTTCCCACAAGCAAAGTCCATGAGGGAAGCCAGATTCACACATGATTCATTTAATAATTGCAGTGATCTGCTTAACAACTGTGGCCAAAAAAGGTTTTAAAAATGGGGTAAAATAATCAAAGAATTCAATGGTAAATTCTAAATGTTACTAAATCTGAATCCAAACCTGTAAATTAAGATTATTCTTTTTGTATTCCTTCAACGTTCTTCCCGATATCTTCTTTTTGCCTTGTCTTTTCTATTAATTTACACTGGCAGATTTTAATTTAATTTAATTTAAATATTGATGATAACACTAATATCTTGGTTCAAAAACAACCGCTTTGTCACAGTCATAGAGATCTCACAGATTTTTCAAAACACACCTGGAATGTTTGACTTAATAATTCTAATAAGAGGAAAGGGATTTAACTTCGAACTAGTTTCTAGAAATTCAACTCAATTACTCCCAAAGGATTTGACCCCTGTTTCCACAAAGTCTGTTTCTTCTGTAGTTTTCTACACTTGAAAGTCTCTGGTATTTCCTCTAGAGAATGGGATTTTTCCCCCTACTCCTACAGCTATAGCGATGTCAACTCTGCTGGCAGCCCAGCTATCATTTTACATCTGACAATATGCACCAGGATTACTACTAAAGGGAAATGACATTTGCCATACAAAATGGGATGGAAAGTATTCAGGAAACTTTCAGGTTAAATAGTTCAATGGAGAGAAAAAAAGAAGAGCCATAAAAATATATTGTGAGAAGTGAGAACATAAGAAACAAGAAATGTAAAGATCCGGTATCTTAAGAGGGTGCATCTAATGCAATATCTAAAAAAGACATCACACTAGCTATATGTTAAATATCAGGGCCTATCTCGAAAGTTGGCTGTTCCACTCTCCTTTGAGAATAAACCTATTCTATTTTGCAAATATTTCTAAAAATGTATGAATCATGCTTATAGAGAAATGAATGAGTATACCTCAGAGCACAGCACTCTTGTAATAACATTTTCAACTTCTCTAAGAGTAATAGCTACAACTGCACTCTGAAAGCACATTTTTTGCACTCGCAAAGATAGACCTGAATAAAATTTCTCTCTCTCTCTCTCCCTCCCTCCCCCCCCTCTCTCTCCTTTTCTCCCTCCCACTCCAGTAAAACCAGTGAAGGGCCAATAAAGGAGAATATTTGTAGCTTGGGGTTGAAATGATGATATGGCACTGATGATGTTACCTAGCTTAGGTAATGAAACATGTGCAAGAAAACAACCAAGCTCAGAGATCATCAAGGACCCCTCACAATAATGTTTACAAAATTCGTGTCCAAAAAGAAATACATGTTACCAAATATTTGGAACAAAAAAAACCCTAGTTTTATCAAGACATCGTTTTATAATTAAATTCTATTGAATGTACATAAAAATGGTATCATGAGACATTAATACTTAAACTTCAGGGAATCTACATTCAAAAATTTCATACGTTATAGGAAAACTCACGCAAAGCTCAGACACTTTTAAAAACTCATAAAACACAGTTTATTTAGATCTTTTTAGAAATAAGGTTCCAGAGAACTGTCCTAGTAATGCAGGTAACAGATAGGACTTCATTAATATTGAACTCCAATATCTCAGACTGCCATGTATCTGTCCTCAGTCTCACTAGCAAAATGGGCGGCCAATATAAGTTAGGAACCATGGAGCTTTACCAAAGATCCAAAAAAAGCAGATGGAGGTCTATATGCAGCATAAAGGTAAAAGGTAAAGGTTCCCCTCGCACATATGTGCTAGTCGTTCGTGACTCTAGGGGGCGGTACTCATCTCCGTTTCAAAGCCGAAGAGCCAGCGCTGTCCGAAGACATCTCCATAGTCATGTGGCTGGCATGACTAAATGCCAAAGGCGCAGAGAACGCTGTTACCTTCTCACCTTTTTTCCCTATTTTGCTACTTGCATTTTTTACGTGCTTTCGAACTGCTAGGTTGGCAGAAGCTGGGACAAGTAACGGGAGCTCACCCTGTTATGTGGCACTAGGGATTTGAACCGCTGAACTGCCGACTTTTCAATCGACAACCTCAGCGTCTTAGCCACTAAGCCACCGCATCCCTTATATGCAGCATAGACATTGCAAATGAAGGAGTCATGCGACTGCTGCTTTTCATCTTGCTTCCCTTCTGTAACTCCTGTTTTTAGTTTTTTTTTTCTTTTCTGTTTTTTCTTTTCACAACTTCAGCTCTGGATGTGCAGAAAAATGGTTGCAGAAGATTTAAGTTGTCCTCATCTGTCTATTACTTTTTCTCTTTAACTTGGGGAGCAGCTTCCACTAATTCCTGTCGAGGATCAAATCAGATGTGGTGTGAAAGATCAGTGTAATACTTTTATTGTTTCTTCCAACAGGTAAATACCAGGTTTAAGTGAACAGAAAGCACAAAAGCAAAGAAATTAGGGAACTGCAAGAGAAAAGTTGTTACCCCACCCCACCCCACCCTTTCATTGACATTCTATGTGCCCAGATTTCTTGGAGAGCAGTTTTCCAAATTTCAAATTGCAAGCAATCTAACAATCAAGATAAGACACTCTGCAAACTTGTGTTAAGCAGAATGGATCGGTTCCTGTTTTTTTACTGAAAAACAATCTCTACTCATGTGTTTAAGATGCATTGTTAGAAATAACTGAATATTTCAGGGGCAAAGATGTTCCGTTTTATTTTTAGTATATCTCTGGCAGAGGAAAAAAAAAAGTTTTTTTTTACAGTTTAACTCAGTGAATTGAAGCTGACTGTGAGACCAATTGTCACTGGGTTGTCAGTGGCCTTTTATGAATAGTATACAGGAGGAAGAATAATCTGGCCTTGAGCTGACTACAGTAAATGTTTTATGAATGATACCCCATTTTGGGGATGGGTGGGTGCAGGAATGATAGAAATATGTTTTCCAGATCTTTTTTTCCAGTTCTTTCCTACTTTCTTTCAGGCTTCCTTTGGTACCAAATGCTTTTCAATCTGATCAAGATGCTTGTTAAAGAGAAGGTTGGGGAAACAAAAGGCATCGTGTTAATGATAAATTGAATTCTTGGAAAATACAAGGAATTGAGTCATGGTGACTGGAGTTTCCTCAAAGGGTACTAAGAAGGGTCCAGTGGTGGTAACTAAAGATGGAACCCTGCCACATCACACTACTGCAAAAAGATAATTTATTTTCAAAGAAATCGTCCTCCACAGAGTTTAATCATTCATAAATACATAGAGGGACATAAATCAATCTGGAGCCAAAGCTGTACTTTAAATAAAAGTTATTTAAATATGTTAGAGGCGAGCAATATGGTTCTGATGTGTCTAACATAGGCCTTTTCATAGGATCCCTT
>JANHFM010000827.1:170703-187497 GCA_032468115.1 Grayia smithii
AAAGTCAGCTTATTGCCCCCAACAATCTGGGTCCTCAGTTTACCTACCTCGAAAGGATGGAAGGCTGAGTAAACCTACAATTGACACCCTCCTCTGTAATCTTTGTAGATCTACATTCCCAACAGACATTTCCTGTGATTGTTGGGGTAGGGGAATTCCATGACTTCACATTATATTTGGTTTGAACTTTGCAATGTCATGGGTCAGGTATCTTCATTCGACTATTGCTTTAAAAAAAAACACAACTTTTTTCAGATATTTCTCAGTTCTATCAGTGAATCTGGACAATATGAGATCAGAACTGGAATTGCCCATTTCATAACCTATACTCTGAACTCCTAGGTTTGTCTGCTTAGCAACTTGGCTTTAATCCTGGTGTTTAGGGGTGTCACAGCACATAATAATGTTTAAAGTGTATATCTAGCATATTCTTAATGAGGTTACCACTTTATCAGAATTGTGTTTGTGTGATCTTTTGCTAAGATTAGAAGATATCACACAGGAAGATTAATTCAGGTATGGTGATGTTGCTGATGGTGAGGATCTGAGAAGGACTTGCACACAAACTGGTCCATCTCCGGTTTGTGCTACATTGTGCTAAATAGCACTGGTTGCCAGCTATCAAGCAGAGCATTGTATTTGCTATTCCAACAAACCTGATGTCTGGTTAATTATTAGATTACAACTCCCATCATTCCCAGACAACATAGCAATTGATAGAAGGGGTAGCTTGGCATATTTGGAGGGTCAGTGGATTAATAGGAACGATCTGAATAGAACAGTCTTGAGAATCACCCAATTAATCATCCTATAGATCCAAGAAAGTGCTTTTAAAAAATGCACAGGTTTGATTCTGATTTTCAGTTTCAGAATGAGCAAGCTGTGTAACTGGTAACTTGGCTTCAAGTTCCCTTGTTGTAGCTCCTTATCTCTTCTGTTGTAGCTCATTGTCTCTTCACATCTTTATCACAGTCCACTCCATTTTTTTTCTCTCTTCCCTCCCTTCCTCCTCCCACATCTTAGCTGTCATTCAACTATTTCATACATCTTGCAAAATCACACAGTTTTGTCTAGCCATTTGTGGGAGTTTTGGCATTTAAAAAAAAAAAATTAGCTACAGTTAGAGACTTTTGCATTCCTTGTCAATATATCAACTAAGATACTTTATCCAAAGAAAAGCTACCTTGAGACATAAGGTCATTTTGTCTTTGAATCCTTAAAGAAATGTTGCTCTTTTTGAAGTGAAATAATATTTCATCTCAGCAGAAGCTTCCAACTAAGAAAAGAACTCTTGGATGCAAAATATTGGTAATCTTAACTCTTATAAACCGTTATGAAGATCATTCAGAATTCCATGTGAATGGAAGAGCATGTATAACAACAGTATGATCTGTGCCCTTTCGGATGTTGTTGAACAGCTGTTTTCTACTACTGGCTGGTGTTTTGGGGAATTATGGTTCAAGAACATTTGAAGAAACACAAGTTACTTATCTCTTTAGGACATTATAGACTCCAGAGCTTTGTGCCTTCAGATGTGTTCAAACTGCAATTCCCAGAATTTACAGATCAATATAGACAATATGTTGACTGGGAATTCTTGCACGTTAGAATGCAGCATCTGGAAGACACTAAATTGTGGAAAACTAGGTTGCAGTATTTTAAAATAAAAAATGTAATATATTAACATTTAAATTTATTGAGGTTTCCTTTTGTTTGGGCTCCATAAAGGCCATACTTTTGTGCTACAGATTTTGGGCTAATTGTACTGATTATTACTCTCATTAGGAAAATTGGTGCAACTTCTTAAACATTACATGCATCCAAATTATTGAAAATGTTTGGCCATAAATAAAAGGAGAAGGATTGTGATGAGTCAATGCTGAACCAAAAATAAATGGGAAATAAATGTGAATGAAAATTAAAAAGAAAACAAAATGTATATAGCCTGTTCTTAGAGATCTTGGTGTGGACTGAATTATTTAACTGAAGCTATGTGTTCTCACTGAACGTGGGTAATGGTGGTAGAAAGCCATTTATGAAAATAGTATAATTTCTTTTGCCTCCTTCTATAATAGTAGAAATAATCATAGTAATAATCATAATTAGTCCACCCAATATAAATACATCATGAATTGTAAAAACTCCTGTAGTATAACTGAAGAAAAAAATGTAATTTGTAGACAAAGATAAATTTTTTATGCCTCTATCAAACATTGATAATAAAGGTTTTAATATTTATTGTTACCTATGGCCAAAGTCAGAGTTTCTGTTCCAAGAGGGTCAACACATTTAAATAAGGGATTGCCTATGGATATAGTTGATTGGGAAGCTGTTGTTGTTAAGGATTCCCCCCTGGAATTTCACACTGGTCCTCAGTGCTGCTTAATCTCCTTCATATTCATACTTACATATTCATCCATACTGAATTATAATGTGTCCTCAATTTATTTTACCTCTTTCTTTTAACAATGGCAGGAAGCACCCTTGAGGTATTCCCATTAAGATCAGCAGGGCTGGCTCCAGCTTCATATTCAAAACCAATTGTCTCCTGCATTAATTCTGCGGAGGCGATTCGCAAAGCAGTGAGCAACATTTCACTTCATCATGATTCATGTTAAAAGGTTTATCAGGCTATTCATGGCTTTATTAGTTGTTGTTGTTGTTGTTTTTAAGAATTATTTTTATTAAAGAAGCATAGAGGCTTCAGTCAATGAAGTGATTGCTCCAAAATGCATGCTTCCCCACAATGCCAAAATAAATGTTCAAAGAAATGGTAAGATACATTGCTGGCTAGAGAGAAGATGGCTCCAGGGAGTTACAATAGGTTGTGACTTTGACCCCTAGGTCATTGTTATGAATATGACCCAGGAAACGGAAAGATCAAAAGTTACCCCTACCTCACAGCTGGTGAGCTAGTTAAATATTTTTCTATGTTTTGCAGAATGCTGTGGTATGTTTTTGACACTCTTTACTTTTAAATATTCTATGGGAAAGTAACCATCAAATACCAAGAAGCCTTTCAAGTGACTGAATGTGTACTTTAATTCAAACTGAAGAGCTTTATCATCTGTATTTTACTGTGCGATTATATGACAGCTGTAAATAAAGATCCACTACCCAATTGCATGTGTGAATTGGCCATTAATGAAAATAGGATCAACCCTTCTGACTCATTCATCATTTCTATTATTTCCTTCTTACACTTTTTGTACTGCAATTTGGCTGTGTTAATACTAATCACTTTTCCATCTTCCTTCCTTCCTTCCTTCCTTCCTTCCTTCCTTCCTTCCTTCCTTCCTTCCTTCCTTCCTTCTACAGTAATCACTAGCTGTCAACTGTAGCAAATGTTATATCAATGACTAAAGAAATGTTTGTATATCTTCATGAATACCATAAGTGTATACTACACATCTAAATCCAAAGCAAAAATCTTTTGTATAGAATAGGTTCTTCATACATAGGATGGGCACTTTGTCCATGCAGCATGTTTACAATTGCCTATTAAGATGAGTGATACATTAGTTGCCCAGTTTTATTTTATGACATTTGATTACATAATTTAACTTGGAGGAAATATAGGATACAGTGGAAATAAATATCACTGTATTACTGATAGATACAATGAATTTAGAAAGTATCCAAAAGCAGCTTGGAAACAAATTAATCCTATGTGAGTTATTCAGAACAAATCCTACATGTGTATCCTCTGAGATAAGTAGTTGTAACATCAAATAATTATGAAGTTTATATCTCCTACCACTGCAAACAATTAAAACCTAATCTTAATATGACACTTCAGAAAGCTAACACTGTGGATTATGTGCTGTGATACAAATTCCATAAAATTACAATTAGTAATAAATTAATACAAAAGGCAAGTGCATCATCATTGGTCAGAAGAAAAATTCATACTGGAACAGTACTTCTATTTCACCAAAAATGTCATAGATACTGTATGTCAAAGGTTTGTTGAAAGCTATATATTGCTATTTTAACCTCCCATCATAACACTATTAGTAATTCTAATACTATTAGTAATTCTCAAAATCAGTTCTAATGGGATAATAACTACATAATGGTAAGCCTTCCAAAAAAAATCATCTGCATAATTTTCTATCCCATCTTGATAGCATTCTATCAAATCTAAAACTCTCAATTAATGAATCACATCTAAGGTTACTCAAAGGTTTACTTAAAGACCTATTAAGTTTCTTGCTTCTCTATTATGTGAAAGCAGGACAGGTGCTCCGTCCTCTGAAAAGTCACATCAAAGAGGCCAACAGGAAGTTTCATAAGTGATCCAACAGTGGTTTGAATCTTGTCTGCCACTCTTCGGCCGATGCCTTGTAGAAAATGCGATTACAACAGTCTTCATTTTTTACACGGTGAAACTGTTATTGTAAACCTCTATTCAAAGTGGTGTCTCAGTTTATAGTAAAGCAGACAACATGATTGTTTGGGGACAAAAGGCAATTCTGACCTTTTACATTTAAAATATTTTCCATTTATCCTTAGACTAAAATATCCAACCAAAAACATCCTTTTTAGAGCAATATTTATTTAGGACAAGCCTTGTAATTATTTTACAGATAGATAGATTAGATAGATAGATAGATAGATAGATAGATAGATAGATAGATAGATAGATAGATAGATATAGATATATTAATAATACAGTTTTTCTAGAATTACATATCAGATTAAATGTGTATTTATACATATTTATACAATTTATATATAAAAACGTATCTAGAAATGTATAAAGAAATTTATATTTAATATTGTTATTATTCTTACTAACTGCTTGAGGGTTCAGGTGCTTTTTGTTCATCTACAAGGAATTTTCCAAAGTATAACATGCAGCTTATCAATCAGGCTGTGGGTCAAATTGGTCTCCTGAGATAAAGATTGCTAAGAGAGAGAGGGGGAAGGAGGGAGGGAAGCAGAGAGAGAGAGAGAGAGAGAGAGAGAGAGAGAGAGAGAGAGAGAGAGAGAGAGAGAGAGAGAGAGAGAGAGTGAGTTCTATGGAAGTTCATAAACATGCTTGATAACTGTCATATCCCCTTAAAAAGTCTAATAGCAGATAATGTGAAAAAAATTCTGTTTTATTTCTTTTATCCCCATTATATGGTTTAGAATGGCAAGTTTGATTGCTCCACTAAGGATTTTGATTTGGCCTGAGAAAATCTCACTTAATGATTGCAAAAACCCTGACTTTTCTAGTTATTTTCAATAGTTATCTAGGTTATCTGCAGGCCACATCTGATAGCTGTAGCTTTTCCAATATTCATTGGGCAAATTGAAAAGGGGAGAGAGAGGAAAGAGCAGGTAAAATTTTTCCTGAAAGGTATATGATTTTTTTAATGGGAGGCAGCTTCTCCTTCTCCCCCTTCTCTTTCTCCTTCTCTTCTTCCTCCTCTTTTTCTTCTCCTCCTCCTCCTTTTTCCTCCTTCATTTTCCTCCTTCTTCCTCCTTTCTCAGCAGCTGTCTAACAAAAAACTACCCTTAGCTTTCTTATACTAACCCAAGGTCTCAGAACTGCACTATGCAAGCTTTCAAGTTTTCCAAAATGAAACAAAAGGAGGCAGGGGAAGGGATAACCAAAAAAAGTAACTGTTATTACAGTCATGGCATCTCCATCCAGTTACAGAGCGTGGGAGGAATTCTGGATGATTGGGAAGTGACTTTGTGGCCACTTTCTGAATAGCAAATTGTGAGAGGTACAAAGATAAAGTTTTGTTGTTCACTCATTACCATCTGAAGACAATTATAGCTTTAGAGAAATGGAAGGATGCCATATATCAGGAGCATCTGGTGAGCCCAAGTCACAGAAGATATAAACCCAGGGGGGAGTGAGGCAAAAGGGAGAGAAAGAAAGTATACACACATGCTGGACATTTTAGTGATGGATGCCAGGAAGGATCAAGGGGAAGTGTCACTCCTCCATAGACTTGGAAAGGTGAAACAGCAAAGAAAGATGTCCTAGTTTTAAAAACCTTGACCTTAATGATATATAAGGTATTCCTAGGCTGTAGATACTTAGCTCTCAATCATAGTAGAAAAGGTAAATTAATTTTGAGAGGTCTTATCAATATGTAAGTTTGTCACATATGCACCTTGTATCACTCCCTTGATAGAGTTATGATCTTTGTAAGACGCCTAGACAGACTGGACAAACTTTTCATGAGAAGAAGAAACCAGAGAAGATGGTCATAGAAACTGTCATGGAAGGAGACAGAAGGTAGAAGGTAGAAGCAATGGGAGTTGCTTAGAGTACAATGACATCAATAATGTAAATAAATAAAACTGATTAGATGGGTATTTTTTTTTATAGTTTCAACTGATTCAGCGTTAATAGAGAGAAATTCTTCATGTGTTCCTCCTCCGTGCATACCATGTGCCTTCTTATTTTCCTTCATTGATTTAATAAGTGATAGCAAAAAAGAGAATTCATTTGAATGAAGATTGGCAATGCTTAGAAGCTATAGGATGTTGAATGTCAAATGCAGAAGAAAAAGTTGAAAATTGGAAAGAAGAAGAAAGTGTGTAAGAAAAACTTAGAACAGTCCTAATAAAAAGTTACTCATGATTTCTCCATGTAAGTCTATACTATTAGGGACAAAGTCTCATGAGAGCCTCTTGTGAGGTCACCTGTGACTTGTTTGAGTCTGTGACACTTAAAATGGTAAACCAGATTGAATTCAGTCATCTATAATTTAGACCTGTGCCATCACTCAAGTTGTTTGAAATGCACCTACAGAAGACCCTGGATGAACCGGATTATCTGGATCCCTTTCAACTCTTGTTCAAGCCTAATCATAGTACAGAAATTGCACTGGTTGTTCTTTTGGTACCTCATGCAAACAGAAAAGGTGGCAGGAATCTTAACCTGGTGTAAGAGACTGTGATGTCTGATTTGAGGGGAACAGGCTTCAATAAATCCCCTTGTTGGTACATAACTCCTCTAGTTTCATATCATTTTATCTATCACATTTGGAAAAAATGCACTTTTTTTGAAGGAGCAGCTTTACAATCAGGTATTGTTGTTTTGGACTCACAGTTCCTGCTAGAGCAACAAGTAAAAAACATGGCCAAAAGGCCCTTTGGTCATTTCAGCTGGCCCACCAGTTCCTACCTCACCCAGATCAGAAAGCACTCAAGTCAATGACTCATACCCTTCTCAAATATCGATTAAACTACTGGTCTTCTATTTTGCTCTACACGGGCCTGTCCTTGAGGACAATCCAAAATCTGCACCTGGCTCACAAAGCATCTGCCTGTTTGCTGGCAACGGCAGCTCTCTCTAAAGCCTCACAAAATATAACTGGGTCTGGGTTCCTTTTTACCTTAGGGACTGTCTACTCCTAGCACAATCTGTCAACCCTACACCTGTTGGCTGGAGGCTGGAGGGAACTACCCTGAGTGGTTTGTCCCCTCCCTACGAAAAGGGCTTTGGGTAGGTGCTCGTCCCCAGGATGGCCCCCACCTGATTACTATTTAGGAAGAGGGTGAAAATGATGCTCCCTCACAGAGCTATTGGAAAGAAAAAAATCTCACTATGCAACACGAGGGATAGAAGAAAATTGAATTTTGCATTTTTTAATGGTTTTGTTGTGGTAAGCTCCAAAGGCTGGTAAGTATGACACATGGCTAGTAATCCTGCAGTTATAGGCATGTGAGGGGGCAGGGAGGAAAGAAAGGGGGAAGTTTTGGAATGTGCATTATGACATTGTGAAACAACCCCTGTGACATGTGTCCAATATCAGGACTAAAGCACAAAGGCCGCGGTTTGTATTGTGATATCATGGCGCAGGTTGCATTATTTAAGATGGGGTGTTTGTTGTTGTTGCTGTTTTGTCTTTATGGCCTCTAGTGGTTATCTGTGCCTGCATTTAAATCAAGAAAGGTGCTTTCTTCAGTGGCCTGGAATCATATACTCACATTTAGATGTGCAGCGCCATTGCATCCACATATAAAATGCTAATTTACATTATTTTATGGGTGTTCCACTTCTAATAGTTTTATGGAATTGCCTGAAGTGTTTGGACAGCAACATCACAGTGTTAATAAGGATATTTTTTTTCTTTAATTTAATGCTCTACAATAGGTTAGAGAGCTTGGAGACAATGCGGGGCAATGGTTAAATATTTGGCTTAGAATTGGAGGTAACCAAGTTCAGATCTACCTAGAAGAAACTCTGCAGTGGCTCTGGACCACACAATTTCTCTAATGGCATCCCACTTTCCAGGGTTGTTATTGCAAAAATACTATTTATTTATACTGTTTGTTTATTTATTTAGGAAAATTTATGTGGCTGCCCAACTCACTCTCAGGGACTCCAGGTGGCTTACAAAAATAAAAACCCAATATAAAACTTTGAGAATGGGTTATGCTTTATCTTTTGGGTTATGGTTATCACTTTTCAGTGACATCGTAACTTTGAACCATCATTAAACAAGTGATCATAAGTTGAGTACTACCCAGAAGTTGTTAGTATTCACATTTCACGTGCATATTAGCAGTAGTTAAATAGGGGACCCAGAGTTTGCTAAAGGGTTGCATAAACATTTTACTAGAAATGTGGATCAATTCAAAGTAACTAATATATAAATCCCATTAACTATTCCTAGTGTGTACCGTACTTGGTGACAAATGTGTATATTTGGATAGGTGATCTCTAAGTATTAGCTGAACTTCCCACCTTTTCAATAAAATGAAAATACTGTATATATGATGACAATAGGAGTTTTCTGTGACAAAAGAGTATACAGAACAAACAAACCCCAACAAAATAAAATAACAATTATATGCCAACAGTTTAAAAATTGTATATAAAAACCTGTAAATAATTATATTAAGGTCAGTTATTTATTATATCATCATCTGTTGCTTATGGATGTTTACTGCTGCTCTTCAAAATTTGGTGTTCTAGAGAGTGACTGAAATTATTCTGAGAGGAAAAGGTAAATGTAAAAATCATCAAAGCAGACGAGGGTATGTAGTACCAAGGGAGAAATAAGAGGTTGGTTTTTTAAAAAACCTGTCACCATGAAAGGAACAGTATAGCAACACCTGGAAAATAGGTTTAGAAACATCAGAGCTGTAAGAACTCTATTAAACTTCCCTTAGAGAACTGTAATTAGTTCTAAAAAGAATCTTTGTAGGGATGGCAAAAGAGGTTTAAGTGGTATTTTTCTCTTTGTTTCCTTTGAAGTCTCTAACCTCATTTTGATGTTTAGTAGCTTTTATTTTCTTAGCATGGCTGAATTCTAAAAGATGTAAGAATTATATCAAAAGGCCACATGATAAAGATTTTCTCATAATTTCCATGGACCATGACGCTCATGTATTTGTATGGGGAGAGAATAAGTGAAGTTGGATGAAATAATGGTTTAGAAGAAACAAAACAGAAACAATCTAGTTCTCCAACCTGATACAGATGAGATGACCATAACTGATTCTGATGATGGAAATCCAGCTGAGATTTCCCAGGCCACAATTCAAGTGATTCTATCAGATTTGAGGAACTATAGATAAGGTGCCCTCAAGCCACCTTCACAGTCAGTTGCCCACATGTTCCTCTCCTCCTAAACAGAGCAGTCTAGAACACAGGTGTCAAACTCATGGCATCACGGTGGCATCACATGACGTTTCAGGACTTTTTTCCCCTTCGCTAAACTAGGTGTGGGCGTGGCTAGCACGTGACACATCCGGCCCACAGGCCAGGAGTTTGACAGCCCTGGTCTAGAAGATTTAAATTATTGCTTCCTCCAGTTAAACATATACAGTAAAAGCTGTGGCTTTGCTGAAATTAATCAGTTAGGAATTTTAGAGTTTCCTAGATAAGACATCATAAGGGGGAATCCATAGAAGTTCAGAATATAATTAGCAAAAAAAAATAATGTTTGTTTGTTTCCTAAAATGGGAATAAGAATAAGATTATATAAATAAAATAGGAAAAAGCTTTTCAGTAATAAACACTATATTTACATCAACCAATGTAGTTTTACTCACTCGTTTTGTACAGTAATGTAAAAATATTCCATTCTGTAAATGAGCGAGTAGAAAATAGGTCTCTGCAGAGTCTTTAGCTGACCCTTTGAGGAATAAAAAATGCTTCTGTCTAGGAACTGAACAGTCAACACTTGCTGTAGCGCAGAAATGACTCTCCCCTTTCACATGCATAACCCCTCTGCAACCTAGCCAACCTGCTCTGTGAGACTAATTAGTATTCTCTGAAAATGTCTAGGATATTGATCTGAGATTTGAAGACTCTATTGATGTACAGTCGGCAGTTACAGTTGAATGAAAATTACCTTTAAGGGGAATTCAGAAGGCGAAAACATACATCACAGATTTTGTGACTTCTATTGTTATGTAAACTGGCAGTTCAGCTAAGAAATGAAATGCATATCCTTTCAAATTCTTTAAACTTTTTTATAACCCCCAGAAGATCAGAAATAATCAGGCGTAGAGACTTTTTTTACAGGATATACTTTGCCATTCCTTTCCTGTTTTCTTCAGACCCGTGAATATCTTGAGGATGTAATAGCCCAATAGACTTCTTTGTTTATCAATTTTGTTTATTATTTTGTTCCTTCTAACAATCTACCTTATATAATAGTCACACAAAAACAAAATTATACATGAATTGCAATTGTCATAAATTGTAATTCGTTCATCCTAAAGCTAGAGATGAGTTTATGAAGTCCTATATATTAAACCTTGATCTATTCTCATAAGAATACCAGACATGGTAAGAACTCTGCTTCATGACACCCAAAGCTGGACATGTTCTCCCTTCTGGATCTCATGGTGGCCAGTCATAAGTAAGCTTTGTTCAGCTTTCTGAACAAAATGGGACTGAGAACAATACTGAAGAGGTGGTATGGGATTTCAAGGACCAAAGAAAGGAGGGGATATGCAAATGAAATGGGGATATTAATTTTGAGTCATTTGCTTATCAATTTGCTTAACACGTTTAGTCAGTTGGTCCTATCACCTCAACCTCTATCTTCAGTTGTCTGTAAGAGAGTAGATGGAAGCAAACAGGTTGATGCTAAAATCAGACAAGAAGGAATATTCTTTGTTGCAGAACCTTTATTGACACTGGTTATCTTTGAATGGACAAGCGTCACTCTTGAAAGCGGAAGTTTCCTTCCAACTTCTGCTTGAGAGCAGTAAAAGCCATAACTAAGACAATCTTCACCCAGTTTCAACCGGTACACCAATTGTGACTTTGCCTCATGTAGGAAGATCTGACTATACTAATTCATATTCTCATTACTATCTGGTGGAACTACAGCAATGCTACTCTTCTCCCCTACAAGGCGAAGATTATTTGAAAAATACAGTTGTTCCAGAATGCGATGTTCCTTGGGTTGATAAGCAGCTAACTTTGGAAGCATACTTTGTTGTTTACCAAGCAGGTTTCCAGTTGAAATTAAAGTCCTGATTTTGACCTATAAAGTCCTTTATGATTTGACATCTGGGTCTCTACAGAAGCACCTACTCTGGCCTGAATCGGTTCATCTTCTAAGATCACCCATTGTGAGTCACAAGGAACCAGAATGATGCCATGAGCTGATCAGAGAAATTTCATTATTGTTAAGTGACTTATTTACAAGAATCTACCAGATTAACTGCACTCTCTTGTGAACAATCTGATAAAGGCTCCAGGGGTTTTGGAGGAGGGGGGGTTGGGTCAACTCCACCCCCCACTCTAGTTGCAAATTCCTCCCCACACACACTTGGGGAGAAACGCCTTTTGGTCCTGCGATTTTAGGATGTACAGGGAGTCAAAGTTAGGCAGTACAACTTCATAGTGGCAACACCATGCCTTTAATAAAGATGAGGTTAGCCCCTTTCTTGAAGGATTTCTGGAGAATGCCCAGTACTAAGCTGGTTCAGACAATATCCCAACTACATCCATGAGCAATTCCATATTTATTTTTATCTTCACTTTTATGTTGTTTATAAGGGAATCTAGGGATCTTCAGCTTCTTCATATTATTCTTTTTTTCTTCCCCCCCCTTCCTCCTCCAGCTTTATTGATAGTTTAAAATTGCATTTTGATATTCTCGGACTCTTTTACTGACTTCATATTATTCTTAATCAGCCACTGAAAATGCTATCAGTTAAAATGGTTTAAGCAGGCCTTGAAGCAACACTTTCTCAAGAAAGTATGTCTACCAGTGCCCTGCATTTCTAAATGATACTAACATCAGCTCAAAAAACTGGGCTCCTTCCTTCCTTCCTTCCTTCCTTCCTTCCTTCCTTCCTTCCTTCCTTCCTTCCTTCCTTCCTTGTCCTTTTTTATTTTTGAATGTGTGAAAAGAAGTAAATAGATGTTTGCCCTCATTTTCAAATATTACTTTCAAAGGAAGTAGTCCTTGACTTATGACAGTTCATTTAGTGACTGTTCAAAATTACAACAACCCTGAAAAAAGTGACTCATGACCGTTTTTCACATTTATGGCCAGTGCAGAAACCTGATGGTCACATGATTAAAATTCAGGTGCTTGGCAACTGACTCATATTTATGACGGTTGCACTGTCCTGTCCCCATCTTTTGCAACCTTCTGACAAGCAAAGTCAATGGGGAAGCCAAATTCACTTTACAACCACATCACTAACTTAACAATTGCAATTTGATCCAGAGGTAGAAGTTTACCTACATTTTTATCAGAATTTTCCACAGATAGGCACTGGTTTTTAATCTTACTCTGACTTTTTAGCAAAAAAAAAATAAAAATCCTAGAGCAATCTTTTTGACTTTCTGGGAAGTTTCCTGATTCTAAATTGATTGCTAATGACCTGTCTGTCTGTATTGCTGTGTCAATAGAAAAGATAGCATTGCTGATGGAATACCTCAATACAATTGATATTTGTATTAAACACTGGCTGTTACATTGTGTCTTTACGAACATCTTTACGACAGAAATGGACAAAACCATATTGGAAGCAAGAACTAATAATATTCAGCAAGTATTCATAGAGTCTCGACAAATATCATTCTCAGTATTGTCATAAATTATTTCAGCATTTGACACAGGTCTTGTTCAAGAATACCTAACATAAGCTTCACTAAGCAAAGATCCTGTCTAATTAATCAACTAGAGTTTTTGGAAGGTGCTAATAAACAATGTAATAAAAAGGGAGCCAGTGAATATCATCTACTTAGATTTTCAAAACACCTTTAGAAAGTCCCACATCAAAGACTTCACAATAAGCTTTACAGTCATGGAATAAAAGAACAAGCCCTCTTGTGGATACTGGGTAAAGCAACTGGGTAAAGAAAGAAAAACAAAGAATATTTGTGCACAAATTTTCTACCCAAGTTACTTGTGGATTCAGGATGAATGATGTCACTGAAGTCAAAGCAAAAGGTAGGTTTTATAAGGAATGGAAATACAGGTAATCCTTGATTTATGACCACAATGGAGCCAGTGGTGGGTTTCAAATTTTTTTACTACAGGTTCTGTGGGTGTGGCTTGGTGGGCATGGCATGGCTTGGTGGGCGTGGCTTGGTGGGCACGGCAGGGGAAGGATACTGTAAATCTCCATTCCCACCCCATTCCATGGGAAGGTTACTGCAAAATCCCCATTTCCTCCTGATCAGCTGGGACTCGGGAGGCAGAGAATAGATGGGGGAGGGGCCAGTACGGTTCTCCAAACTTTCCACTACTCCAAAATTTCCACTACTAGAAACCCACCTCTGAATTGAGCCCAAAATTTCTGTTGCTAAATGAGACCTTTGTTAAGTGCGTTTTGTCTCATTTTACCACCTTTTTTTTTGCCACAATTGCTAACTGAACCCCTATAGTTAAATTAGTAACACAGTTGTTAAGTGAATCTGGCTTCCCCATTGATTTTGCTTGTGAGAAAATGAGTCAGTTGCCAAGCATTTGAATTTGGATCACGTGACCATGGGGATGCTGCAGTGGTCTTAAGTGTGAAGAAGGGTCATAAATTGCTTTTTTTCAATGACATTGTAACTTTGAACAGTCACTAAATGAACTGTTGTAAGTCGAAGACTACCTGTAATGGCAGGTTCAAAAAAATGCTGAGATAACTGGAAATTATTAAATATCGGCAACATTTATTTATTTATTTATTTATTTATTTATTTATTTATTCGATTTATATGTCGCCCTTCTCCTGAAGGACTCAGGGTGTCTCACAACATGAAAAACGAACAATAAACAATTTAAATTAAAATTCATAATTAAAATTAACAATTTTAAATTAATATTAAAAATAAATAAAATTAAAACCCCTGTCAGTCAGCCAATTTGCTGTAACAGCCACGTCTTCAGGTCATGGCAGAAGGATCGGAGATCAGGGGCTGTCCGGAGTTCAGTGGGTAACCCATTCCAGAGGGTCGGTGCACCCACAGAGAACACCCTCGCCCTGGGAGCCATGATTTTATTGATTGCATAATATCTGTGATACTGAAAATATTCAAAGCTTAGATGACTTGGAAGCAATGTCTTCCAGAGACCATCATCATATTCCATATGGATCAAATTTAGTATGTCTGAGTTGTTTCAGAAGTCCCATTTCCTGTTATTGGAGGTATGTGTAGTTCTTGAGTTACAACAGCTCATTTAGTGACTGTTTGAAGTTACAAGGGCACTGAAAAATGACTTTTGACTGTTTTTCACACCCCATGTTCACATGATCAAAATCTGAACTTTTGGCAACTGGCTCTAATTTATGATGTTTGCAGTGCCCCAGGGTCATGTGATCAACTTTTGTGACCTTCTGACAAGCAAAGTTGACAGGGAAGCCAGATTCACTTAACAAGAACTGTGTTACTAACTTAACAGCTGCAGTGATTCACTTAACAACTGTGGCAAGAAAGATTGTAAAATGGGACAAAACTCTGTTAACAATTGTCTCACTTAGCAACAGACATTTTGGGCTCAATCGTGTTTGTAAATCAAGCACGCCCTATAAATATTCATGGAGACAGAGCCTTTCCTGCATTGGCACCCCAAGCCTTTTAATTCTCTCTGCACTAAATTGTGTTTAGCAGCAAGTTTTTTTCTCTCCCTTTTTGTTCTTGGGAGGGGTGTTGTTCTCCATTGTTTTTCTTGGCTTTTAGCCTTCTGCTTTTAACTGAGATTCTATTTACTGTAATTATTTTTCATTTTCACCCATTGCTTTTGCTTTTGTACTGCAATCTGCTCTAATCATTTACACTAAAAAGCCAAATATGGAGCATTTAAAGGAATGGATTAAAGTGGAACAAAATATCAAGAACAGAGCTGGACACATTTTCATATACCTGGGCAATTAAAAAAATAAAATTAGCTTCCTTTATGCTGTATGCTGCTGAATGTTTTCCTTTCAGTTCTGTTCCGTGAAGGGACATTCTCCACACATTTCCTTACTGATTACTGTAAAAGATTGAGATCATTCTTCCCCTCCTCTTTTTCTCTCTTACACACACACACACACACACACACACACACACACACACTCTTTTGTTAAGTGCACTGTTTATATAT
The DNA here is from genome assembly GCA_032468115.1 of Grayia smithii. NCBI lineage: Eukaryota > Metazoa > Chordata > Lepidosauria > Squamata > Grayiidae > Grayia > Grayia smithii. Next base: position 186,219 of record JANHFM010000827.1, read on the forward strand.
ACGAACAATAGAAAGTTAATATAGTGAGTTTGTGTAACAGGAAATATCCTTTTTTTATGAAGAAAGCTGAAATTTCTCCAGCTCCTCTAGCATTTCCGATGATTCTGCAGAAAAGGCCTGTAATTTTGCACCCCAGTCCTGTATGTATCTCTTTAAAATACAGATGGGAATGGGATACTCTTAGGAAAGTGGGGGTATAGCATTTTAATATTGTACTGAATTTAATTTTAATTGTCTTGATTTTACAGTCATTTCTGAATTTGTTGTTTTTGTATTACACAAATATATATAGCTGCCAACTCACACAGTGACAAGTGACCTTTTATGAATTACAGGTAGTCCTTGACTTACGACAATTCATAGTGACTGTTCAAAGTTACAACAGCACTGAAAAAAGTGACATATAACCATTTTTCACACTTAGGATCATTGCAGCATCCCCATGGTCATGTGATCAAAAATTTGGATGCTCGGCAACTGACTCATGTTTATAAAGATTGCAGTTTCCCAGGGTCATGTGATCATCTTTTACGACAATATTATTTTAGTCATTTATTGACATACTTACTTATTTCTCCCCAGGATCCAAAGATGTGACTTCAGAGTTCCAATCTTACTGAGAAATATAGGAAGGAATCACTCGGCTAAAAGTATCATTGAAAAAATCTGCAGAGAATGTGATGTGATACTCACATGCATGGCTGGGTTGGACCGAGGCATTGTCTGCTTCAGAAATAAAGAAAAAAATAAATAAACTTCTCCACAAATCTATTTTGTCTCCCTAAGATCGTTAAACCTTCTGGAAATGAGCCCCTTCTTTTAAATATTGGCAGATATATTGTTGTGGACTGCCTGTTTTAAGGAAAATATCTCAATTGATAAATCCTAGCTGCACCATTTGTTTTCAAGGTCCCTGCAACATTATCAATATTTGGCACTGTTTTACATCCCTTGATCCTATACAGAACAGAAGAGTGCTGTAATACTATATTAGCTACTTCTAAGAAGATTCCCCAGTCACCCAGTAAGCTTAGAACTGCATTTAAATTAAAATACTAGAGGGTTTTTTATTATTATTATTTTTGCTTGTCTTGGTCATTTTCATTCCATACTGAACACTAATGAGAAAAGAAAGGCTGAAACACACATATGATTATTCTGGATGAAGATCATTAGCCTCAGTTTATTGCCTAAAATGAAAGTAAATCAGGGGTGAAATCTAAATTTTGTTACTACCGGTTCTGTGGGCGTGGCTTGGTGGGCGTGGCAGGGGAAGGAT
>JANHFM010000827.1:246896-257272 GCA_032468115.1 Grayia smithii
GATCTGCTGAACTGCAGCTAGCAGTCAGCTGAAATAGCCTGCAGTACTGCACTCTAACCACTGCGCCACCTTGGCTCAGAAATCTGGGGAGGGGACTCTGGGATCTTGCCTGGCTAACCTAATTATGATTATAGACTACTATTGAATAACAGCTTTAATAGATATAGACAGAAAGATCTGTTCTTTAATAGATATAGAACAGTTGCAGCAATGAGTAGGAAAAGCCATCCCTTTGTTGCCCTATTGCCCATTGGTTTGTTTCTTAGAAGGTAGAAAAAGAGGACTATTGATAGAATAACAGATTAAAAAGTCCCTTGTAAAATATTTTGGAAGCAATGTTGGGAGAAAAATATTTATAGGTCCTAGTGTACGACTCCGGAAAGAAAGGATTAAAAGTATGAACTAGAATGGAGAACTTATGGTCTCCAGATGTTGATAGAGCTTCACTGGCCAACCTGACTTGGGTTTCCAGAAGTTGAAGTCCAGAATATTTGGAGATTTTCCAGGTTCCCACTCCTATTAATCAATCCTTTAAGCTATTATCAATGAGTCATAAAACAAAAAAAAATTGATACGGATCCACAAACACTCAATTATATTGCAAAATAGACTATGTATACATGTTATATAAAGTAACAAATGTCTAAGACTAAGCCTAGTTCTGTGATCAGATATATTATGAAATCAGAGTTATTCTTCTGCTAGCTGGATTCACTGAGCAAGACACTCTAGAAAGAAGCAACTGTTTGACAGGAGATTAGTAATAGTTATATTACTGAAAATAATATTGTACTTTGAGGGGTCCATATGTGCAGTATATTCAAAATGAAATTCAGGATCAACAAATATTATATATGTGTTTGATATATAAACACGTATCCTGTTAGCTTGTAGCAACTCCAGAGTCTTTTAAAAAATGATGAAAAAACAAGTCTCTGGACAGATTGCTGAAGCCCAACAAAAATCCATATTGTGGAGTACCAGGCTAATGAATGGTGAACAAACTGAGGAGGAGAATCAGAATAAAATCATTATTGAATTTTTATGACCAGTTGAAGAAAGAATGTAGGGTGAGAAGATGGATTGTTTTAAAGAAGACAACTGTAGGGAAGTGGGGAAACAGGATAGCAATTCGTTGATGATAGGGCAAAGGACAATGGGATTAAATAGTAGGGAAATATTTTTATTTGTGGAAAACTCTGCTATGTAAGCCCAGCTTACCCATAAAAAGGTAAGCATTGGAAGTCACTGGGAATGTCCTTTCTCGGTGCTTTTAAGTGATATTTGGAAAAGGATCTCAGTTTTCACAGGTCTTATAACAACCTTTCCTAGGGTAAAAGGATTAGAACAGGCAGCCTTTTTGAACTCTTCATTTTTGTCTTCTGCTCCAAAAGGCTACATGGAAGAAAAGATAGAGGCAGACAAACCTTGATCAGTATCTGAGGGAGATGGCAGTTTAGAAATATGAAACATAAATAAATAAATAAAAATAAAAAAATTCAGAGATTCACTTTTGTAGCATCATCTTTTTATTTAGTATACTGTCACCTATTGCAGAGAGGCTTACTTTCTCTTTTTCCTAAAATTATAACGTTCTCTGTCCCAAGAGTTTGTTTTCCGCTATGTGTCACATTTTATGTGCATATTTATTTTATTTATTATAGTTATTTTTGCTACCTCAAAAGAGCTTAAGAGGATTTATAAAATATATGTAATGTACAGCTGAGTAATACGAATGGAAATATATGGGAAAAGAAAGCAAGATAAAAACCAGGTTATACTGAGAACGTAAAATGCTACATTAAAGCTGTGGAAAATATAAAGACCCAGCAGTTTTTGGAAATAGTATTTTGTAACTGGGATTGCCACTATAGAAGATCTTCTCCATTTACCTGGGGCATACGATAACTATTGAAATGCATATTCCTTTGGCAGAGAAGACACAATGTAGAAGCAGATTACGATCAGAATATCCAATGCACATAATTTACCCATTCAGTTTTGATTTAGCTAATTTTTTGAAAACTATTTTTAAGGAAATCTTCCCAAAACATTTGTGGTCATCTAATCCAGAAATTCCCAATGTATGGTTACCGAAGCTATGGGCTATCTATGTCACATCCTTTTGGAATATATCTCTGAAGGTCTAAAGTTTTGCATAATCAGAAGTCCCTATGTTGGTAATAAATTATCACATTATAGAGTACAGCTATATTTTTTCCTCTTATTAGCCTTCTACGCACTTGAAAAGTTTGCAGATAATCTTTTAGTTTTTATATGAAAGAATGTTAGACTTAATTAAAGTCACAGACACCATTCATGAAGAAATATTTAGGAGGTAGGGCCAGTGGTGAAATCCTCTGCGGGTTGCCACCAGTTTGCTGCCCGTGCATGCGCGGTGCATGCCAGATGCATGCTGTGTGTGCATGCACATTATGCAGCAACCATGCACTGTGCACGTGTGCATGCGCAGTGCACACCAAACACACGCTTCGCACGGCAAAAGGAGCCATTTGAAGGCAATTAGAACAGCAAGAGGGGGAACAGCAGTGCCACACAATTTAGATTCACTAGAAAGCAGGATTTCCTGCTTTCTAGCAAATATAAGTCTTGCGGCACAGCTGATCGTCGGAAATACCAGTTTGGATAAACCGGTAGCTTTTTTTTTACTACCGGTTTGCCTGAACTGGTGCGAACAGGTAACATTTCACCCCTGGGTAGGGCCCAAATATTGATGGAAAATAGCAAGGATGGAATATTCAAATTTCACTGCATGCATTGGATAGAAGCCATAATGTCACATGCATTCATTGTGACTTCATCAAACAAATAATGCAGATTTAATTTGCATCAATTACATCAGGATGTGAATGAAATAAAGTGCATTATTTGCCTAACATACTCAGTGCTATCATGCATTATGTTAATCCTCTCATTACTTTGTCTACAAAGAAACACCATAGGTGTCTTCACAGGGGCAAGCACCTAAGCGTGCAGTACAAGGTTGAGAGAGAAACTCTGCCCTTTATGTACCAGTATGTGACACCATGACACAAGTATGGGAACAGCAGGTCTTGCATTGTGACATTGCAATACATGTTTCACCATCGGGGTTAGGAACAGACCCTGTGAGCATGTCTTTTCCTTTTATTTTGGAAATGGGCATAGAAGATATCCTGAATCCAAATGTTCCAAGTAGCAACATTTTTTAGAGAATACTCCCTTGTTCATTTTTTATTCCCAGTCATCAATTAAATTCAAAGCAGCACATACATGATCTATCATGTACTCCCAAACCGCATCTCGAGGACATTCCTAAATCTCGCACCTTTCTGTGCTGTTATTTTCCACTGGTTTCCCCATCTATTTATGTTAACCAACGTAATATATTTTGTAAGAGATTGTTCTTGAAACACCATCTTCTTTTATGGAAATGTTAAATGCCATGGAAAATTTTGAAGCTGCTGTTCCAAATAGACCTTCAGTTTCCTTCCTTAATTTTAGGAAAGCTACTTTTTTTAGATTAATAAGCAGATTTGGAATATTAAGGGCCCAACAATAATTAATTGTCATGGAAAGAATTTTCATATTTACAAAATAACTTCTGCGATGGATATGGCCAGTCATAAAACATCCCTTTATGATGAGATTACGTATCCCTGCTTTTTAATTAAATCAATCTTTTAAAAATATTAAATTCTGGAAGGTGCTTTGGGGTGGGTGTATAATTATAATGGTATCCCTAAATACCACACTGTATATCCCACCTTAACTAATGAGGAGATAATGATAACCACAGTACTCTGCAATCAGGCCTGAAGAGGCAGAGAGGGATTTCACTGGTTTTTCCTTTAAATGGTGATGACAATAACAAGATTCAGGCAATTTTCAAATTGCAGGTAGTCCTCAACTTATGACCACAATTGAGCCCAAAATTTATGTTGCTAAGTGAGAAATTTGTTAGGTGAGTTTTGCCCCAATTTGTGACTTTTCTCATCAGATTTGTTAAGTGAATTACTACAGTTCTTAAATTAGTAACACAGTTGTTAAGTGAATCTGGCTTCCCCATTGACTTTGCTTATCAGAAGGTTACAACATGACTCTGGGGCACTGCAACCATCATAAATGTGAGTCAGTTGTCAAATTTCTGAATGTAAATCACATGACAATGGGGAGTGTGAAACGGTCATAAGTGTGAAAAATGGTCATGTCACTTTTTTCAGTACCACTGTAACTTTGAATGGACACTAAATGAAGTCAAGGACTACCTGTACATAGCCATGCTCTCTCTGTATGAGCTCTCTGGGCCAATTGTAAAGCAAGTTGTTAATCTCTCTCTTCTATACATTATGAACAATAAAATAATAAATTCAGATGTGGTAAAAAAAAATCTATCCTGCTTTTTAAGTTTAATCATGGTCAGCTAGATGCTGCCAGAATATCTATTTACACATTTCTACCAATAGCATTTTTAAGACTAACAAAACTTAGTTCTTGCTGAGGTAGGGGTTGTTGGTTTTTTTTAGCATTTAACCCATATTAAATGGTGGATGCCAGGCGACAGAAGAAAGCAAGAGCCCAATTCCTTCTGTCTCTTGAATTACTAGCTGGTAGAATTACAAATTTTAGGTTTCTTTTAGGGGCAGCTTCAGCCGTTATTGTTCCCTGAGGTAACCTGCAAATGGGATTCAGTGATAATAAATACATATTAACCTGTCTGCCAAATGAGGTAGGTAGGACTTCTCATTCTGTTTTTAATAGCAGGAAGATTATTTCTGTGGTGTATGAACAGTAATCCTAACCACAGAATCCCATTTATGATGTTGATTTGATTGATGAATCACGCCAAGCTTGTTTTTTCCAGTGTAATGTGAAGTGTGAATGTAGTCATAGACTGCAAAACAGTACATTTATGATTCAACCAAGTTTTTAAAGACTTAGAGCAGGGTTTATCAACCTTAACAGAATACAAAGTTGAAAGAAATTTTGAGCATCTTCTAGTCCAACCCCCTGCTCAAGCAGAAGATCTTATGTCATTTCAGACAAATTTCAGATAAAGGTTGTCTAATCTCTTCTTAAAAACATCCAGTGATGGAGTACCAACAATTTCTGAAGGCAAGCCATTCCCTTGGTTAATTGTTCTGTCAGGAAATTTCTCCTTTGATCTAGGTTAGTTCTCTCCTTGATTAGTTTTCATTCATTGCTTCTCGTTCTGCCTTCAGGTGCTTTGGAGAATAGCTTGACCCCCTCTTCTTTGTGGCAGCCCCTGAGATACTGGAACACTGCTATCATGTCACCCCTAGTTCTTCTTTTCATTAAACTAGACCAGTGATGGCTAACCATTTTGCTATTGCATGCCAAAAGCAGGGGGAGCACAGGAGGGTCATGTGCACGTGTGCCCACACCCATAGTTCTATGCACCCTGCCCCCCTGTGCATGCACACGTGACCCACCACTTTTGGCCCGCGATGGCATAGTGGGCCTAGTAGGCCCATTTTTCCCTCTCCCCAGGCTCCAGAGCCTTTCTAGGAGTCTGGGGAGGACGAAAATGGCCTTCCCCATGCCCCCCGGAGGCCCTCCAGAAGCTAGAAACCGCTCATTTGCTAACTTCCGGTGGGACTGGAAGTTAGGAAATGTCCAGCCTCCTGGGGGGTGGGGAAGGCCGTTTTCACCCTCCCAGACTCCTAGAAAGCCTCTGGAGCCTGGGGAGAGTGATAAATGGGCCTTCCTGTCCCACTGGCAGTCAGGAAGCAGGCTGTTTCCAGTCTCTGGGGGGGTGGGAAAGGCTGTTTTTGCCTTCCCCAGCCTCCTAAAAAAGCTCTGGAGACTGGGGAGGGCAAAAAACAGGCCTTCCAGTCCCACCAGAAGTCGGCAAACGTGCTGTTGAGGGCCTTGGGGGGGGTAGGGAAAGCCGTTTTCGCCCTCCCCAGGCTCCTAGAAAGTCTCTGGAGACTGGGGAAAGCGAAAAATGAGCCTTCCCTACCCTCCTGGAGGCCCTCCAGAGGCCAGAAACAGCCTGTTTCCCGACTTCCAGTGGGCCCAGAAGCTGCAAAAAGCAGCTGGCTGGCGCGCATATGCACACTGGAGCTGAACTCACGTGCCCACCGATATGGCTCTGCGTGCCACCTGTGGCACACGTGCCATAGGTTTGCCATCACGGAACTAGACATACCAAATCCCAGCAACCGTTCTTTATATGTTTTAGCCTCCAGGCCCCTAATCATCTTTCCTGCTCTTCTCTGCACTGTTTCTAGAGTCTCAACATCTTTTTATATTGTGTCAACCAAATTCTAAGTGTGGCCCTACCAAGGCATTATGAAGTGGTACTAGCACTTCACATGATCTTGATTCTAAAATTTCCAAGATTAGGAAACCCTGTTTTAGAGTGAAGTGCTTAGGATTTTGACTGCTTTGCTTTTTTTTTTTTTTTGCCATGCTACCATTTAAGATTGGGTCAGTAAAATAGGAATCAAACAGGATAATGTAGCAAATGATAGCATTTATGGAAATAATCTGAAAGGATTATTTTTAAAAATGTTGGCGAGGTGGACAAAAAGCTTTTAGCAAAGCTCTTTCCTTGTTGCCTCAAGTTGTAGTTCTGCTTTCAGCAACTGGCAAGAAACAGAAAGCTCTCTTCCTTGACATGAAAGTGATACCCACATTTTTTTTTCTCAGTTCACAGGGGACAGTCATTGTAACAAAACATGCATAGGCTGTGGCTACCCGAGAGTGAAGTTAAAGGCTTTCACCAAATCTGGCTTGCTTGCTCGTTGGGAAGCTCTCGGTGAAAATGAGTTGCTAAATAAAAATCTTGGATCAGAAACATCTTAATGATGATTTAAAAAAAACCATTGAGGTAACAATAAACAAAGGAAATATGCATGAATAAAGTGTTCTGAAAAGGCAGGCAACAAGTCTTTAAAGGCTATAAATACCACTTAAGCTAGGTCACTATTATTAGCAAAGGTTGAACAAAAGAAGACATCCAGAAATAGATACGGTGGCCTGAGTAAGGGATAGCATGAAATGTCTTGTTTAACCTTACGCAGATATTGTTGCCATAGCATAGGAAATGGTTTAAGCTGGCTCATGAGTTCTGTGGGGTTGAAGGATGTTTCCATGTTGTCCGTTTGCCAAGGAAATTCCTTAACAGGCCTGTTTGCTAAACAGAGGAAATATCAGCCTCCGGGAGTGTCATTGGATGAGATGGCAACATCCATCTTCATTCTGTGGCTGCTGCATTGGTGATTTGCTGGTTTGGAAGGGTCTTCTAAAATTTATAGGGATATTTCATCTTGATGTTGCACTTTTTGAGTGACGAAGGATAGTAGTTTTAAAAAGTAGGATTGGTTGCAAAAATCATAATATGATATAGCAAAAAGCTCCTTCCAATTTGGTCTTGTCAGATTCTTGTGTGATTGTCACATGTTGTGTCACAAAAACACAACATTTGTAGCCATGTTGCTGTTGTCTTTAGATTACATTATGTGATATGGTAAAGATGGGTAGGAGAACAGGTAGTTCTCGACTTACGGCCACAATTGTTGCTAAGTGAGAAATTTGTTAAATGAGCTTTGTCCCATTTTACGACTTTTCTTGTCACATTTGTTAAGTGAATCACTGCAATTGTTAAATTAGTAAAATGGTTGTTAAGTGAATGTGGCTTCCCCATTGACTTTGCTTGTCAGAACATCACAAAAGATGATCACTTGACCACGGGACGTTGCAACTGTCATAAATATGAACCCATTATCAAGCATCCAGATGTAAATCACATGATCATGGGGATGCTGCAACAGTCATAAGTGTGAAAAATAATCATAAGTCACTTTTTCCAAAGCCCCTTTACCTTCGAATGGTCTCTACATGAACTGCTGAAAGTCAAACTCAATTTTTGCCAGTGTAAAAATTAGGTGGTATGATAACTAATGTAAAATAAGATTTAGGCTATATTTGTTTCCAAATCTATTCAAGGATGGATGGATGGCACAAGGAGCTGTTTTTTTCCATACTTCCACTAGAAATAATCTTCCAGTAGGCAAATATGCTTAATATAACCTCAGCTCTCAATCTTTGAGAAAGATACAGAACATCCCAGCATGCTGATAAAGCTTTCCTGTGTTCCAATAATAAAACCAGTCTCTTCTGTACCAGCAGTTTCCAGTTCCTTTGTAGCTGGACAACTTGTGAAGACAGTCACTCCTCAGTAACCAACCTGCAGTATCAGTGAGGCAGCCGGGAAACAGATGTTCACTAGGCTATACAATTTGTTGTCACTGTCAATATTACATGGCCCTGTTCCCAACGGAAATTGTTTATGGATGGGAAAGAATGTGAGGGTGGGGGCAAGGGCAAGGAGGGGGGAGAATCATATCTCAAAGGGGTTTATATTTCTTTCTCTGGGTACAGAGCCCATTCTGAGGAAGTAATTGTGACACTGGAGCCGCCTCCGCAAATTATAATGAAGTGCATTGGCAGCTTAGATGTGATTAGCATATAATAAATACATTTTGCTCAAGTTTACCTGTATGTGTTTGTTCAGAATTTTCTCTGTTCCTGGAATTCTTAGGAAACTGAATAATCCATCTGAATTTCAACATGCTTTATTCTAGTTAACTTTAGTTGGGGAGGTGTGGATGTACGGTAAATTTTAACAACGGGGGAAGATTTAGCAAGCCCACAAAGGCATATCGTTTAAAAAAAGCAAAAAAGACTTTTTAAAAAAGGGTTGTAATTTAAATGTTGGCTATGGTAAAAATAATCTATCTTGTTCAGTCACAATGGAATAAAAAGTTTGAATTGAGAAATCAATACAGTTTGTGTACGTTCTTTTAAAGTTCTTTTTTTCCCCTCTCCACATCACTCTCAGAAACTCGTTGTATTTGGCTCTGGAGAAAATGCAGAAAACATTCTCAAAGTCTGGCATAATTTTCCCTATCCATAAGTATTTTATTTTTTAAAGCTATACAATGTAATTTACAATATAAATGTTAGGCACAGTTTTTATTTCATTTGGAGAATCGAGTTATAATTCTCATTTTATGTGATTCTGTTTATACAATGGAATATATAAACTTTAATTTAAAAAAAAACCGATTTAAAATGCTAATCAGCTGAAAAAAGATAAACACCAAGCAGTCACAAAATTCACTTTGATATACAGGTAGTCCTCAACTTATGACCAGAATTGAGCCCAACATTTATAGTGCTAAATGACAAATTTGTTAAGTGAGTTTTGCCCCATTTTATGACTTTTCTTGCCACGTTTACTAAGTGAATCACTGCAGTTGTTAGATTAGTAACATGGATGTTAAGTGAATCTGGCTTCTCCATTGATTTTGCTTATCAGAAGGTTGCAAAAGGTGATCGCATGACCCTGAAACGCTGTAACCGTCATAAATATGAGTGAGTTGCCAAGCACCTGAATTTGATCACGTGACCATGGGGTGCTCATAAGTGTGAAAAATGATCAGAAGTCACTTTTTTCAGTGCTGTTGTAATTTTGAATGGTCACTAAATAAACTGTTGTAAGTCGAGGACTACCTGTACACAATAAATATTTTGATCTAACATTCATCTATCGTTACAAAGCTCTAATATGGGTAGAAATTATAATGCCATGAAAATAAGATTTTGCTCTTATTTTCTTTTATTAAAAGGGCATTTATGTTTATTGGTTTTGTGGAAGCATTCTAAGCCAGATAGATTAATGTATATCATTTAGTAATGTTTGCCACAGGATACAAGAAATGCTTTTTGTCGGAAGAAAGTGAACTTCAGAGTGTATTTATCTGCCACATCATCCTTTTCAAAGATATTTCGGATTTCCAGAAAACTTCATAATGATAGACATAATCTCAGAGTGTATTGTTGACAGTAAACGATGGTTTCATTAAATGATTTCCGTTAGATGGGCAGTTTCCCTCCTTCACTTTCTATTTTCATTTGTAGTAAGAACAGAATAAATAAACACACGACTTAGATAATGGAAAGGATAGATCAGAAAGGATATCTTGAAAGTTGTCTAAGGCAGTTATTAATCTGGCTTATTTTAAATCGGGATTTGCAAATCAAACATTGAAGTCTTGGAGAATGTTGCCTCTTTTCTCCTCTCATTGATAGGTTCAAATTTTTCCTTCTCCTCTTTCTCCTTCTCCTTCTGCACCTCGTTTTCATTCTCCTTCCTCCTTCTGAACTACATATGTACTAATAGAATAGAATTGAATTCTTTATTGGCCAAGTGTGATTGGACACACAAGGAATTTGTCTTGGTGCATACTCTTTCGGTATACATTTAAAAAAAGATACATTTGTCACGAATCATAAGGTACAACACTTAATGATAGTCATAGGGAACAAATAAGCAATCGAATCAT
>JANHFM010000827.1:322239-332247 GCA_032468115.1 Grayia smithii
ACTCTGTAAACCGCTTAGAGAAGGCTGTAAAAGCACTATGAAGCGGTATATAAGTCTAAGTGCTATTGCTATTGCTATGAGTGGCGGGCAAGCATGTGTGTATGCATAGGTCCATTTGCATATGTGTTCCACTCACACAACTGGCATTGCGCATGAACTCTCTCTTGACCACTGCCTGTGAATGCCCATGCGTGAATGCCCATGCTCGCCCACCGCTTCTGCAGCCCAGTTCTGAACAGGCCACAGCCTGGTAGTCATCCACAACCAGGGAACCAGGATCCCTGGCTTAAAGGCTGATAAGGAAAACCTTTCCAGCTCATTGTGAGCCTAAGTGGCCCTCTGGTTAGAATGCAGAACTGCAGGCTACTTCTGCCAGCTGCCTGCAATTTGGCAGTTCGAATCCCACCGGGCTCCAGGTTGACTCAGCCTTCCATCCTTCTGATGTCAGTAAAATGAGGACCCAAATTGTTGACCGCAATATGCTGATTCTGTAAACCGCTTAAAGAGGGCTGGAAAGCACGATGAAGCGGTATGTAAGTGCTATTGCTATTGTCTTTTGAAGATGAAGTGGTGTCAAGGCCTGAATCCTGAGCTCTTCTGTAGCCAAAAAAATGCATCTTGGGAAGAAGCAAATCAGCAAGGAAATAAACACCTGCTTTTACTGAACACACTTTCCAAGTAAGAGAAGGGTAATCTCTAAATGTTTCTATGTTTTGATAGCACCCAGTGCCCTGAAGAACGAAACATACTCAAACATGGGAATGTAGCCAAATCTGAAGAATCTACTAGATGTTTCTTCCTTTTTCATTCAACAAAACAGGGTGAGCTCATTTGGCAGATGTACATTTTATTGGCCATTTGCTTTACTTTTGAAAATTATTCAGGGTAACATCAAGGCTGCAGTTCATGACTTGCATTAGAGATTTCAGCAAACCAATGAAAATACTGACCGTATGGTTCATTGTCCATTTCCTTCTCCACTGAACTGTTGACCTCACTACCAGTTAAACTTTTTTGCAGCTAGGGCTCCACTTAGGTTTTGATTGCATGCCAAAGTTTGCAGTCCGACAAATGCATGGGATGAGGACATAATTAGAGTTGATTCAATAGAATTGATTCAATAAAAATGCAATCAAAATTACATTAATTGAGTTAACTCGATAAGATCTCATTTGCATCCATCTTGACTCTTGGTTGCTTCTTTATTATTTATTTATTGCATATATAAATCTCCCTAGCTCCATAAGGACTTTGGATGTGGGAATGTCAGGCTGTGCAATGTTGAATTAAACCCTTCTTTGCCACTGTATCCAAAAATGACAAATTATGTCCTCTTTTACATATGGTATGCTTGCAGTTGCAATGTGCTGGTTGAGATGAAATAGTAAATTCGAATCTTGCTTAGAAAATCAAGCCACAGTTTGCAATGTTTAAATGCAATGTTAAACTATGGTTACGTCGATGAAAGGAGAAAGGGAAAATGAAATAAGAAAGGGGGGAAAGGTGGTGTAATCATAAATGTATCTGCTTGGGCACAGAATGAGAGATTTCTGGATGGAATCAATGAATGAAAATGTGTTTTAGATTGGATGGTCCTCATAGCATGGTCTGAAGTCATCTTTTCAAGCAGCATTTTGTCTTAAATCACCCTTTTCAGAGGAAAGGCTTATAGTAAGAGAATGCCTTGTCTGATTCCCTAGTGGAAGCAAGTAGCTTGCTTCTTTTCTTGATTCTTAATGAAGCTTTGCTGTGTCAGCCAATGTTGTGTCCAGAATTGTTGCAGTTGATGCATTCCGCTCTCCAGAGCACCTGGACAAATGTTCAACGTTCAGTCTGAATTTATTTTTCATGAGCTAGAAGAAATAACAAAGCCCAGCGGTCCAAAGAAGTATGGAGGAGAAGGCTGACTTTGGCTATCATAATTCATGTTTTTGCAATTTTCAGTCTGGACAAGAAAATTATGTTTTACACATGGCTATTTTTGAAAACCGGAAGGTTCAATAACTCTCATTGCAAAGTTGTGATATGCTTGTGTCATATTGTGTGAGGGCTGCATCAGGGTTGTGTGAGGGCTGCATCAGGGTTGTGTGAGGGCTGCATCAGGGTTGTGTTTATTTATTATTTTTATTTTTTTATTATTTTTTGTATTTATATGCCGCCCTTCTCCCGAAGGACTTGGGGCGGCTCACAATATAAAACAGACAAAAAACAATCAAATAAAACCATTTGTATAATACAATATAAATATAACTGTAAAATACTAAAAATTTAAAATTTAAAAAGAGTTAAAATACACTAAAAATCTCATCCCATCAGCTGATCTTGTCAAAGCTTATCCACAGATTAGGCTTATATGCAAGTATATATGATCAGTGGTGGGTTGCCCCCGGTTTGGTCCTGTTCGCGCGATCCTGTAGCGGTGACGCTGTGACGTCACCGAATCGGTTCTATGCGTCCCGGACCGCAGCCCCCCTGCGTGCCCGTACTTACCGGCCCAGTCGTGGAGCGTGCAGAGCGCGCTTGCGCGCATGCACAGAAAACTTTTTTTGACCTTTTTTGCCCAAAAAACCTTCTGTGCATGCGCAGGAGTGCCAATTTGGCGCACACACACGCTCCGCATGCCCCGACCACGCGCAAAGTGTGTGCACCTTTAGAACTGGTAGGAGAGGTAAGTAGAACCCACCCCTGTATATGATGAACGATTACCTACACCTTAGTAGAGTAGCTATTTTTTTCCAGACTTGCACAAAAACCTGAAAACATTGTGTGCAGTGCTTAAATTTCACCTAAATCATTTCAAAAGCATAAACACCCCTAGGGAATAAATCTGGGAGACACAATCATTCAGTCGCTGCAAAGCTATACAGGTAGTCCTTGACTTATGACCACAATTGAGCCCAAAATATATTTGGCTAAGTGAGACTTGTTAAATGAATTTTGCTCCATTTTACAACCTGTCTTGCCACACTTGTTAAGTGAATCACTGCAGTTGTTAAGTTAGTAACACAGTTAAGTGAATCTGTCTTCCCCATTGACTTTGCTTGTCAGAAGGTTGCAAAAGGCGATCACATGACCCCAGGACACTGCAACCATTATAGATATGCGTCAGTTGCAAAGCATCAGAATTTTGATCACATGACCATGGGGATGCTGCAAATGGTCGTAAGTGTGAAAAACTGTCATAAGTCACTTTTTCAGTGCCGTTGTAACTTCAAACGGTCACTAAATGAACTGTCGTGAGTCGAGGACTATCTGTAATGTGTTCTTTTAAACAGTTAACAAAAAATAAAAACTCTTTTCCTTTGGGCTGTTCTTGCTTAGGTATGCCTGACCTTTTCTCTTATTTAGCGTATCCTCTTTCTGGCAACCACATCCACATCCACAGGAATCCAGTCCTTGTTTTCTTTTCCCCCAAATTTTCCATTTGTCCTTCTAGCTTTCCTTACTTGAAGTCAGCCTGGATGATTTGTCAGAGCCTCCCTCGGAACAGCTTTTAAAGTGAAATGCCAATACAAGGAAAGTTAGACATTTTTTGACCCATGTCCAGTCACTTAATGCTAGGATAGGCAACCGACTGATGTGTACTGTTTTCTTATCCCTGTCAACACTACAGATAAATGTACTTCATTTAAGAAATGAAGGCTTTATCAATGAGCAAATAATTGCAGAGAAACTATTGATCCACGTCTCACTTAACAAGAGACAACTGGAACTTGTACAGATGATAAACATTTAATCATTATGTATGGTAAACAACAGGCTCTTACTGAACACAGAAAAAGCCGCAGTTTTCACATAGCAAAACGTGTAGGTAGTTTGTGCAAACAAACAAAATTAAATATAGATCGCTATCACCTACACTGTATAACTGTCTACACTATTGTGAATACAGAATTCTACCACTTGATAAATTATGCAGATTTATCAAACTCAGGTGAGATTTTTATCTTTTTTTTCTCTTTCCACTTGTCTTAAAAAAAATGCAATTCTTCTGTGTGGAGGAAGCATTTTGAAAGCTTCGCTTATGTTGTTTTTTATTCTGAATGGTTTATCCCCTTTTCTGTTTGTTCCCATTCCATAATTAGAAAATCTTCTGTCTGTAATGTAATGATTTCTTCTCAAAACTCATTGATTTTTCTGCTATTATATGATAGTGAGGCTAATCTGGTAAGCTAATTTTTTTATTTTGTGGTGGGAAATGGTTCACATAATTATTTGCCATGAAGTATTTAAAAGTTTTTTTGCTGATCATATTTTATCTAAGTTTTAATGGCAACAAAGTTGAAACAATGTCAGATTTAAAAGTAAATTACGGCAAACTTCCTTGTTCTGTGTTATCCACAGTAAATAACACTATTTTTTCTAAATTATTACTACATGAGTAAATTTGATATTCTAATCAGAAATACCATTCTTGCTAGTCATACCTGTTACGCACTGTCAATTCCATTTGTATGTACATATTTTTTTGTTTAAAATAAATAAATAAATCATATTCCATGAGATCATTGGCAGATTTCCAATGAATGTTTAGTAAAGAATCCAAGACAGTCTTGTGTAAGCAAGGTTTCATTCCTGTTAAACTCCAGGTTTCCAGCTTAACTCTCCGTGGGCAGGTTTGGTACATGAAATGACAGGTAGGACAAACGCAGAAAATTGAAACCCTTTAAGCATTTTAACCTAGCATGGATTACTTAGGTGAATTTTTAAATGCTGTGTGTTAGAAATAACATATACTTTAGTCTGCTTTAAGTGTTCATTCATTATGAGTAGGAGGTATGCAATTCTACTGCATATTGACTGCCATTCTGTATACTAACAGCATGAAAATCTTGGAAGGCAAACAGTGAATTAGGACAACCAGGAGATAAAACACAGATAAAAAGTTCCACATTTCATTTGTTTAGAAGATTTTCAGCAACGTTCACTGGTTTCTAATGAGCAACATAGTCACTTATCATCAGATTTTTTTTTCAAGCTTTGCCTAGAAATGAAGCTTCTAAAAACAAGAGATCAGCTCTGGTTTGTAGTATACAGTACACAATATACAGATATGGCAGGAAGTGAGCTTCTAATTCTTGTTACCCATAAATCAGTTCCCCCCACTTCCTGCTCAATTGCTACCATAAAAGAATTAAGAAGGGATCAAATATTCTGTATCGGGTTACTCAAACTGGGAGAAGCTCTGTTGGCATGTGCCCATGTAGAAAAGCTATTGTGGTTAGAAAATTATGGCTAGTGATTTCTAATAGCTCTTCAGACACCTGCAAGCTGCTGTGAATTAATTAATTAATTTGATTGCCTTAAAGATCTTAAAATCTCTTAGTTTGCACTAATATTTAAGGGGGGGAAAGCTTTTGGATATTTTTAAAAAATCTTAAACATTCTTGTCACATATGACTTACCTTTTTAAAAAAAAATTATTGATTAAGGAAAAAAATCACAAAATGTTACATCAAGTTTGCAGTGAGCACTTACATCATACATGTGATTTACTTTTTATCAGCTTTTGCTTTCTAAAATTTTTGAATTTATTAGATTTAAATTCTGTTTTCTTCAGTAGGTCAATTCACACAAAAAGGAGAAATAGTAAATATATGACTCATTGATACTCTTGAATAATCTTGGAAATTTCCTAATTATATATCATAATAAAGCCACAACACTTTAAGCTTTGATATATACATATTTGAAAATATTCTGACTTTTTAAATACCAACTAATATAACAAATATAATATAATTAATATCAATTAATATAACTCACTGTATTGCTTAACAGCTGCCACACTAATAAATTAGAACCCAGACTCAACACCATGAGAATTATAAACTGAACACAAAATTATATTAGTGTTAAATGGACCCAGTGTTAATGGTTTTATCTTGTGCTAATTAATTATTAGAGAGGGCTTCAATACATTTTTAAGGATTATTTGAAATTAATTGAAATTCTAACTTTAGGATTGGCCACATGTTTTTTGAACTAAACTGCTATGGAGAGTCTTAATCTAGATTACCACCCTAGTAAGAAATTCTGCTTTTCAACTGCAGAAATCAGTTCAATAGATTTATTTATCCATAAATTTGGACCCATAGACCTATCTTCTCTATTGAATCAAAATGCATTTCTTTATTTGCAGGACATATATATGCCTTTAATTTAAAAAAAGATTCTGTCTGTAACATATACTCAACAGTGTACTGATTAGATTTAAAAAATACAATTCAGGTCACAATCAAGTTCTTAGTAAAATAAATAAATAAAACAAAATAACCTAATCCCCAATAACCTTCAGGTTTCATTAATAATTTCATATTATCCCCAGAGGCCAAAGAGTCACATTTCCCTCCATCCTTGTGTCTGAGGATACCTTTGAATACTTAAGAGTCCTATGTCAACTTCCTATATGGACTGGGATCCACAGCAAATCTCCTCTATTCGGTTTTACTGGCTAGGCAGATTCCACCCAGAGAGCCAATTCTGTACATACCCAGGCCCTGAGCCATAAATAATTTTAAAAATAATACCCAGTACCTTAAGTGCACTCAGAAGCCTCCTGGCACAACTCCCAAAAAATGGTGTCATGAGCAAACAGCTTGTTCCCAGTCACTACTTGGACTGTTGTATTCTGGATCATGAAATGCTTCTAGATAAAGACAGGCACGTCATGTAGAGTGTATTGCAATTGTCCTTACATAAGGTTACAAAGCCATGAGTGACCATCAAAAAAGTTTTCCAATCCAAGGAAAGCTATCGTTGGCATAACCTGTAGAGCTGGGCCAAGGCCCTTTTGCTTCCCCTGGCCTTGGAACAAGAGTCATGGATCCCAGAGAATCCCTATATTGTGGACCACCTCTGCTCAGGATGAAAGCTGCAAGAGTAGTAGAATCCATAACTTTATCACCATAACTTTATAATTACTCCATCCTGCCCATTTTGCTGTGTGGAGAAAATTATCTTCTACATTAATGCCTTTAAACAGGACGTGTCATTCAGAATCAAGAAGAAGCATCCAGATCTAAGCAAACTCATAAATTTCAGGAACAGTTAATCCACCAATAATTTCTTCTAATTAATTTAATTTTGCCTTCCTATTTGGACTGCAAGATATAAAACCATTGTGAGTTGATTTTTCTTCTATAAAGTAGACAAAGTTTGGCAATCTAAACACACGCACACGCAATGAATGATAGTGTTATGTCCTTTAGTGCTATTATGGGCACTCAGTCTGTTAGGACATAATGGGTGATTATAGGCCAGTCTTTTCAGAAAAAGCCATGGGTTTCAAGTTAGCAGTAACCATCTATCAATTCTAGAGATTATGGCATGATTTACAGTCCCAGCATGGTATATCCTCTGATTTTCTGCCTCCCTATGAAACATTGTGCTTTCCTTTTCTATTGATGTATCAACTATAATAGTTACAAGCAGCTACAGAAAAATCAATAGTGGACTTTCATTACAGAGAACATAAAGTAAAAGAGGGCCACGCTGTGAGAGTCTTGCTGTTAAATAGTCACTGACTGCAAGGTACACAATAAATGTCTGTTATTTTGGTGTAAATGAAAGATGTCTGAATTTGAAACATCAACCATCTCCAATTCTGGAGACAACCAAAGCTAGGTCAGGTTAGCTTAGCTAGCAGTTCTTCCCTGAGGCAAGGAGCAAGACTGATCTGTCTTTCCAACAATGAAATTTGGATTAAAGACAAAACAAAACAAAACGCCAAATAAGAACTGCGGATGGTGTTTCTCTGTAAATTGCATCGCAGTCTTTCTGGCATGCTCACCTAACCTGAACTGGACATTGTAATTGTAGGAAGGTTGTCTCAAAAGGGTGCTTTATTCTAGGATAAGCAGAGCAATGATCTCAGTTTTGTATACTTTGACAAGCAAGAGTTAGGAGAAAGTACGTCAAAGTTTCATTTAAAATGACTTAATGTAAGGGTGGAAATTGCATTTGGCATCAGTAATGAAATCCATTGGAGAAGACCTAGGGCTACTAACACTATCTGAGGGCGTTTTATCTCATTTTAATATCTCCTGGTCATGGAATTTGGGAATGATGGACTTGATACGTTTTAATATATTTTGTAGGACAGGATGTAGGGAAAGATTACTTTGTCTCTGTGATGATTGCTGAATGTTTATTAATTTCCATCCATATTTCAGAATTACTCCAGGCCTATTGAGATAACAATATTCAAAAACACCTTATCATTCCTAAAGGCTTAAAGCAGTTGGAGGCACCAGGGAAATTTATCTTGCTATTTCAGTTTTCAAAGTCAGATCATTCCTTAGGAATCAGTATCTGTGCAGAGATTTGTCTTTCTATGATTAATATTTTAAAGCGATAAGATCACTTCAAGGGGCCAGTCTGTCCATTAATTTTTATGTGGTGACTCGTTCATAAAATTAAAATGTAAGAATGTGAAGCTCTATCTTTGGTATTAACCCTGCCCTATAAATCCTTGACAGTGGCAGTGTCGCAGTAGTAACAATAACATCAAAGGCAACACAACACCAAAGCCTCTTCAGTACCTTGTTGTTGCTCAGTCTTTCACTTGTCTCCAACATTTTGTGAGCTGATAGACATGTAGACATCTCATGTCTACATTAGGACATGAGTCCACATTTAGGACACCTGAACTGGTACTGCTCTGCTAACATCAGTCATTTGATGGAAGCGAGAAAAAGATTATGTAGTGTATCTTATAATGTCATAAGGAGTGTGGCAGAATTTCTGAATTTGGAATAGAATATGGAAAAAACTAGTTATTTCTAACTTTTTTAAAATGACTCATTTTGTTGAATCCAGTCCCAAATAACCCACCATTTAAATATCAGCTTTCTGTGGTTGGTCCACATGTTCTGCAGGACAAATTTATGTATTTCCCATGGCACTTAGATATATTTTTAATTTACATAGGCCAAGATCCAAGGGCTTGTTCTACACATACTATGAGTCTCTTCCAGCCTACAGTCTCCTTCCTCGCTGGGGCCTCTTTCTGCTTTAGAAAATTAGACAACCTTCTGAAAAAACTGTCGATGTATCAAAAAGGGGATGGAGTAACAAAATTGGTGACCCTCTGTATGCCCTACTTGCTCACATGCACATATACAAAAACAAACACAATAAGCATTCTTTTTGCTCATAATGGGGTTCTTTGGATTATATCCATTCGGTCACAAAATTCTAAACATATGCTTGGTGTTAATGGCTTCTTTAGGATATCAAGACAATAGCTGAATTCATCTCCTTGTAGCTATTTGCTTAGAATGAAAATGATAGTCAATCCCCAAATTGCCTTTCCTTTCTTTTGGCTTATAAACTTACTCCTTCAGGGAAGAGGAACATAGATCATAGAATAGTAGAGTTGAACGGCATCTAAACAGCACCATCTGCTCAAGCAGGAGACCCTATGCCATTTTAAACAATTGGCTGTCCAGTCTCTTTTTGAAAACCCTACAACTATTGAAGGCAAGCCATTCCTTCCTTGGTTGATTGCTCTCACTGTTCAGAAACTTCTCCTTAGTTCTAGGTTGCTTCTCTCCTTGTTTAGTTTTGATTCATTGTTTCTTATCTTGCCTTCTGCTGCTTTGGAAAATAGCTTGTATTTTCCTCGTCTTTGTAGGAACCCCTCCAATATTGGAACAGTGATGTCACCCTTAGTCTTTCTTTTCACTATAATAGATATACCCAATTCCTGCAATTCTTCCCTCATAGAAAGCACATAATAATTCCTAAAGCTTAATCATTCTTGGCTTAATGCAAACTGAGGTTATAAATGATGAAACATTTTCCCCCAATGTTGTAACATGATCACAGATAGCTTAGGTAATTGATGGATGAAAGACCCTTGGCCAGAACCAGATAATTTTCTTTTTTTTTTTTAATAAAAATTAAACTTTATTAAGACATATAAAATTTTCACAGTAAAATATACAATACTGCATACATATATATGTACTTATTACAAACTACGATACTATGAAGGAAAAAAGG
>JANHFM010000827.1:418960-430536 GCA_032468115.1 Grayia smithii
AAGAAGCCTGGGCCCAGCACGAAAATCCCAAGAATGGGCTTCTCTTATCTTCTACCACAGCAGAGAATATTGATATCCAATATTTACATTACAATTCATAATGGTAGCAAAATTACAGTTATGAAGTAGCAACGAAAATCATTTTATGGTTAGGGGTCACCACAACATGAGGAAGTGTATTAAAGGGTCACGTCATTAGGAAGGTTGAGAACCACTGTCCTAGAAAGTATATGTGGCTCTAAGGCTAATTCCCTATTACTGCTCTAGTAGGAAAGGAGATGCTTTGCATGTACTGTATAATGTGCAGAGTAAAGCTTCTTTCTATGTAACATTAGAAGGGAGTAAATGCATCCTTTGTGTGTGAAGAATTACAATGGCAGTTCAACTTAAATACATGATCAGAGGCTAAAGATAGTGATCTGACCAACACTGGGCAGGTGACATGGGCTATTAAGTATCTACTATGTGAATCATCTGCATTCACTCCGGAGCTGTAAAGTAATAGTAGTTTTCCAGTAATTAGAAAGAGAGATGCCATCAGTAACTTTTCATACCACAACATGTTTAAGAATCCAAACATGCCAGTTTCACATAGCAACTGCATGAAATTAATGCCCTTGCTAATTAAGGATGAACAGATTAGCTCAGATCTGCATGGTATCAATAATTCATTCCCAAATGGAATATGGGGCAGCAAGTTGCTGTAATAACGTACATCTAAGTTCCCGCTGCAGGGAAAGCAGACAGACACAAAACTCCTGCATTATATTTCAATGAACCTATACTGCTTTGGTTTCAAACACAGCTGCCATTGTTTTATATTCAAAGCTTGATGGATTGTCTCTCTGGAAAGAACATTTCAGCAAGGTATGGATTTGCACTGGCTATTTTGAGTGAACCTGCAGAAGTTGAAGTCGGATTCGATACTAATAATAATCAGGTATGTGGCCTCCAAATGATGTCCACTGAGAATGTCAGCGAAGTTGAAGACTTTTATTTGCATTCTTCTAACTATTTCATGAGTCAATTTTGCAAAGAGAAAAGAGCACCTTAGAACACAGAGCATTCCTAAAGCTCTGAGGAGAAAATATGTAACTCTGTTTCAGATGAACAGATGAAAGCTGTTGTTTTATCATCAAGAGTACTTTGTGGTTGGGATTTTTGTTTCTTTTCATTGTGGATTACAAGTATGTAGCTCATTGAAGAGAACTGATGACAAAAGATCATTACAACACATCATGAAAAGTGAGGAAAAATAGCATTCTGATAAATAAATGCCTCTGATTCCTATTATACTGATTTAATTATAAATATGGTATTTACTATGACTAGAGCATTTTGTGTATACAGAACAATTGCATATACACACAGTGTATGTGTGAGTGTATATAATTGTTCATTGTTCAAATTCATAAACTGTATATATGAATTTGAAAGCCAGAGGAATATAGGTAGTCCTCAAGTTTGTGTAGTGACCATTTGAAGTTACAACAGCACTAAAAAAAGTGACTTGTGACTGGTTTTCACACTTATCATTGTTGCAGCACCCCCATGGTCACATGATCAAAATTCAGACGCTTGGCAACTGGTTCATATTTATGACAGTTGCAGTGTCCCAGGGTCATGCGATCACCTTTTGCGACCTTCTGACAATCAGAGTCAATGGAGAAGCCAGATTCACTTAATAACCGTGTTACTAACTTAATAATTACAGTGATTCACTTAACAACTGTGGCAGGAAAGGTCAGAAAACAGGGCAAAACTCATTTTACAACTGTCTCACTTGGCAACAGAAATCTTGGGCTCAATTGTGGTCGTAAGTCAAGGACTACCTGTACAACATATAGTATACTCAAGGCATAAGGGCAAAACCTGAAGGGTCTGATTTTCAGAAATACTCTTTCCCACTTCACCCCATTCCTGGTCTCTTTCATACTATGATCTATCAAATGAACTATTTCTAGAGAAAAGCTTTAGCTCTCTCTCAAGTGAGTGCTGGATTCACGTTCGGAAATAACCCAACAGGTTGCAGGCACAAAACACTTCTGCACCTTCAATCTTTCACTTGGGCAGTGTGAAAAATGGTTAAAGTCTCTGTTCCAACTATTTCCAGCATTTGCCCAACCCTGCCTGCCTGCATGTTCCCCTAGCGGGTGATGCTAGTTGGGAATGGAGGCCAAGCAAGGGGAATCAACTACACTTTCCTTAACTTCTCCAGCATTAAGCAGAAAGGACAGCGCTGCTCAGTGGTCTTGTTCCTGCAGTAGCACAATTAATGCCATGTACTATCCTGTCAATTCAAGGGCTGGAGGAAAGCATATTAATGTGACCATTAGGGACCCTCAGAGAGGAGAAAGTGCATTTTAGTGAGGTCTGTTTTTGTCCCCCGTGTTAGATTTCTGAAGAAGCATCAAAATAATCTCTGAAGAAAGTTTGCATTAATTTTGGTGGAGTTAACATGTCTCAGGTTAACATATGTAAGGCTGCAGCTGGATTTTAATTTACATTTTACAATTCAGTTGCAATTCATAGCTACAGCTATTTGCTGAGGAGGAAATGCTTTGAAAGAGAGCTTAAGTTACAAAGCAACTAAGGAATAAGTAACAGACCCAGCATTACATAAGATGCATTTTACATAGAGTGGATACTCAGAGCATGATAGGTAAGATTCAATGACAGGAGAAACTAATGAGAATAGCTGCTCAGGATGGGTGGGAGTTCCTTAGGAGATGTTAAAAGCACAATTCCAAATAATTCCAAAAGGAGGGGGAATGGAGAACACAAAACGTTTAGTGAATATCTTTTTTTTTTTTAAAGGAGATATGCAGAAAATAGAAAGAAATCAGTCCTCAAGAAAAACTACAGAAAGGGTAGCTGATATTTGGAAAGCAAAAGTTCAAAATGAGCTGAGATGATTGACGTCTAAGAAAAATAACCACAAATTATTTAGATATGTTCAAAATAAAATGATGATGTAACATTCAGATAAAAAAAAAAGGCAATGCCACACCACTCCAATTGTGTTTCAGATTCTTGAACAAAACTCCTGTGCATTTTATCAGCAAATTGTATAGAGTCAATAGAATTGAAGTTTAAGCTTGTTAAAATGGTCACAGTGCCTTTTTCTTCTGAATGGATTTCCAGGACCAGATGAAATGTTTCCTCCAGTAGGGAAGGAACCAGCTATTTGTCTGCCTATACCATTACTTAATGTCTTTGAGACAACCTGAAGAATTGATGAATTGCCAGATGACTGGAAACATTGTCCTTCTTTCAAACATGGAAGGAAGGAAGATCTAACAAACTACAGATCAGCCTGACATCGATACCTGGAAAAATTTTAGTGCAAATTATAAAGAGATTAATTCAAAGATAAAGGAATAAAGAAATTAACTTTTTTAACAGCCTGTTGGAATACTGCAAACATAACTTGACTGTATCATTTGTTGAAAGGAGTCTTATATCTTTCCCATGACAAGCAGATAACCAGCAGGCAAGGTTGTCTCCAACACAGCATCCTGTTTGTCTTTGGGTGAATCAGAAACTGACATAAAAGCAGTTAAAAACCTGAGAAATTCCAATGCATATATGGAAGCTTTGATTAATATTTGCAATTAAAGCACAGGAGGAAGCTAGTTAACAAACGTGATACTGCAAGTGAATATAACCTCAATGTTCTCTTCAAGTTTGGGGGGAAAGTAATATTGAAATAATGAATACTTGCAACACAGACATACAGAGAGATTTAGTGAATGTCTCAATCCTTCCATTGCTTCAAGTGTGTTGCAGCTTCTCCTATATCCTTAACACCAGGCCATGAAAGGGCCAGAGTGTCAAAATGCGGAGAAAGCTTCATTTTTTGTATTTGATGGAAATTCATCAGAGGCTAGGCCACTGCTAGAACATGGTTATTTTTTTAAGCAAATAAAAGAACTAAATATCTTTCTTATCTAGACTATTCCAAAGTATTCACTATTAAATATCCACAACTTCTAATGGCCACAGTAACATAGCCTAGCCATTTATGGTGTGTGGCTGTTTGAATATGCTTACTTTTAGGAGACTGTTTATGACTAAACTGGTTCTCAAAGGGAAAACAAAACCAAAAAAAAGTCCAGAGTCTTAACTTTGGATCTAATGATTAGGTCAGTCCTCTGTGCCATTCTGTCTTTGTGCTAGAATTCACTAAAGCAATCATGAGATAAGAACAGAAACTGCCGGAACTGATAAACTAGTCTGATAGCATAACAATGGCCTCACCTATAAAATATATTAAGTCAGAGGTAGAGAATAAGAAAAGAATCCTAACCAGGGACAATTGTACTAATTCATGCATAGTTCTCTCAAGGAATCCTGCATACATTCTCTATGTTTTATTAAGTCTTACAAATATCAACCCTGTTAACATTTTAAAACCATTTTTATAACACACTAAACATTGTTGTCAGTATGTAAATATGACAGATTTAAACAAACAACCTTGTGTAAAGCTATCCAAAC
Source organism: Grayia smithii (assembly GCA_032468115.1). NCBI lineage: Eukaryota > Metazoa > Chordata > Lepidosauria > Squamata > Grayiidae > Grayia > Grayia smithii. The sequence goes on from JANHFM010000827.1 coordinate 423,461, forward strand.
AAAGCTAGAATTGTAAATGAGAACCAGTAAACTAAAAAAAATCTATTGCAATTTATTAATGGCATAGAGCAACAGAAAAATCTAAAAAAAATAATCAGATAATATATTAGTGTCATTATATTATTATGTTATAATTATTTGCTCTGGTTGTATTGCTTCCATGGATTTTTAACTATATGTTCAAAACCCATGTTATAGTTACAAGTTGAGTATCTTTATAAATCAACTAAATAAAATAAATAATGAAAACTTTCTATAAGTTAATATTAATTCCTGAAAAGGAAAGCCTTTGCTGAATGATTTTTTGGCTGAAACTTTAGGATATGTCCACCCCAAATCCAAAATGTTCCAAAATAATAAAATAGCATTATAACAGTACTTCTCATATCTACCTACAAACAGCACCCTTCAGACTTCCCTATCAAGAAAAGAAAGAAACGTGAAAGTAAAAATATTTTTCCAGACATAGTATTGTTATTCTAAGACACAGCACTATTCTTAAACTACCTTTAATGACCTATTTTGTCCCACAGATATGGAGACTGAAGGGAAAACAATGCACTTTGTAGATTTTCTGTTTTCATATAGCAACATCTGAACAAAAGCAAAAGACTCTTCTTTAGCCATGTTTTTTCCCCTGAATTTGAAAGTACACATAATCCTCTAGCAATGCAAATGATGCAACACCAGCGTGATGACCTAAAAGGCGCATCTAGAGTCCTTCTGGTTTTTTGTTTTTCCATTTCACTAATCTGTACAAATCTGGTCATTGCAAAATCATTGCAAAAGCCTGACTCATCAGAAATGCTGCCTACAGCCCATATCATTTAACTTTTCTGGGTGGGAGGGAGCAAACCTTTGTATTTCAGGACAACTCTTTGCTAAGGCCTTTCAGGCCTCCCAGCCTCAATCTCTAGAGGACAGCAAGTGAACGTGGCGTTGAGCAACCCCAATCTTGTTTTTCAAAGGGTTTACAGTCAGGGAGGTGGGAATACATTCTTTCCCTCACCAAGAATGAAGATCAGCTGCTCGGCAGGGAAAAGAAACAGCAGCTAACAGCAAGAAGAGGCTATCTCTGCTTATTACTACCAAATGGCTTGAGCTGTTCCTCACAGAGGCCACTGGATCAACTTTCATGGGAAGAAGAGTGGCAGAAAATATAGACTCTGGAGGTAGCTCCAAGCAGCCCATTTCCATCCAGGATTACAGAAACAATAAACCAAGAACTGGTGCTTTGTGTTTACTTTTTTCTTCCCTTCATTCCTCTCCATCCTCTCTTCCTTTTACATTGTTTTCTAATGATATGAATTTAGGAGGGGGGATCCTTAGTGCTCTCTGAGCTTGGTTGTATTCTTGAAGATGTTTCATTACCCAAACTAAGTAACATCATCAGTGCTATCATAGTCCTGGCTAATGATATTACCTAATTTGGGTAATAAAATGTCTGGAAGAAAACAACCAAACTCAGAACCAGAACCCCTCATTTTAACACTGAGCTACAAATATGTACCTTTATTGATATAAACTTGGATCCTGAGCCATCCCTTTTATTGTTTTGAAAGCTGGCTTTAGAAATTTTGAATGTGAAGAGCATAACTGCTGTAAATCAATGAATAAATCAGGTGAAGAAGAGAATATTCTAGAAAAAAAGTATTATTTCCCCCCACACACATACAATTTTATCACATTACTCATTGGTTTAGTACCGCTACTAGATTAAAAGGATTTTTACCTTGGAGATTGAATGGGATTTTAAGGTTGGACTGGGAATTTGGGACACATTAGAGAAATCATAGGTATTTTTCCTTGGATACAGTATACAGGTAGTCCTCAATTTACAACAGTTCACTTAGTGACTGTTAGAATAGCACTGAAAAAGTGACTTATGATCATTTTTCACACTTATGACCTTTGTAGCATCCCCATGAACACATAATTTACATTCAGATGCTTGACAACTGGTTCATATTTATGACAGTTCCAGTGTTCTGAGGTCATGTGATCCCTTTTTGCAATCTTCTGACAAGCAAAGTCAATGGGGAAGCCAGGTTCACTTAACAACCGTGTTACTAATTTAACAACTGCAGCGATTCACTTAATAAATATAGCAAGAAAAGTTGTAAAATGGAGCAAAACTCAATGAACAAATTTCTCACTTAGCAACATAAATTCTGGGCTCAATTATGGTCGTAAGTCGAGGACTATCTGTATAACTGTACCTCTTTGAGATCTTTCTCAGATGACATTTTATTTCTAAAGCTCATGTTTTTGTTCTTTATTTTTACAGCTATAAATACATAACGAAAGGGAATCATGCAATAAAAGCTGCCACCAATATATGCAGAATACAGGTAATCCCCACTTACAACTGTTCATTTAGTGACCGTTCAAAGTAACAACAGCACTGAAAAAAGTGACTTATGACCATTTTTCACACTTATGACTATTGCAGCATATCCATGGCCATCTGATCAAATTCCAACACTTGGCACCTGACTTGTATTTATGGCTGTTGCAGTATCCTAGGGTCATGTGATCATCTTTTGTGGCCTTCTGACAAATAAAGTCAATGGGGAAAGCCAGATTCACTTAACAACTGTGTTACTAACTTAATTGTAGTAATTCACTTAGTAACTGTGGCAAGAAAGGTCACAAAATAGAGCAAAACTCACTTAACAAATGTCTCACTTAGCAACAGAAATGTTGGGCTCAATTGTGGTCATAAGTCAAGGACTACCTATAAGCGATACATCCCATGAAAGTTAGATTAGACATCTCTAGGAGTGAATAATAATTTGCAATGATTTCTCCTGAAACAAAAATTACAAAACAGAAATCTTCAGTTTTTTTTCAGCTGTAGTAGAGTGAAATAAAACTATGTAATTTATTTTCCTAACTCATTAAACTTGAAATACAATGATAAAATAAGCATTATTCTTTCTCAGACAAATTTGACCAAAATGTTTCTACATCCACATTTTTGCTCTGTAATTTTGGAAGGAAATAAGGGATATTTTATAGTATTGTATAAGTATTAGTTAACCAAAAGGAGCGGATTTACAACTTCCTCGAATAGTAAAACAATAATCTCACAGTTACAACCAATTTATATTTTAAAGTCATCTTCTGGTTTTGCAATTTAATTAAATTTAATGCGGGGGGACTGTAACAGAAGACATGGTTTTGTATCCCTGTCTGAATACTTTGAAACTTTTGCATTTCGCAGAGATAGGTGTCATGAAATGTTTTCCTGCTAAATGAGAAAAAAAGATTACACACTTATAAAAGGCACTAAAAATTTCCAAGTAAGACCTTTGTGGATTTTTTCCCCTCTACCAGCTAAGGCAATCTTTGATACACATAGTATCCCAGAGGACTAGTCATGAGTTTTACCTTTTACAGGGTCAGTTTTCTTCTAAGATAAAATAAATATAGATTAGTGACTTTTCTGTAACTTCTATTCATGGATATACAGCACTTAAACAGAGGAGCAGGCAAACAGTTTAACACACAGCACTAATATTTAAAACAGTGCTAGACTCAAGTCTTCCAAAGCAAACAGGACATGCTTTCACACAACTACAAAACTTCAAACCTACCTCCTCTGCTAGAGGTAAATATCCTAAATTTTCACTTTCAACTAAAATAAATCAACAAAAGAAAAAGGCTTTTTTTCTTCTTCTTTAGGGTGCCTGGTTGACTCCAGAGTATCTAACTGAAGACACATCTAGTAATTAGTAATTAATATCTATTAAGGAGCTCTAAGTTTCTACCAGTCTTTCATTTTTTTTTATTGGATAGTCAGCTTGCTTGACAACCATTTTAAGATTTTTTAAACAGAGCAGAAATCTTTGTCAGTATGGGCCTGTGTCATCACTAATTTCTGTACAGTATCCGTTATGGGTAGGTGTAATAATTGAAAAGTAAAATTCAATTTCAAATAATTAATTTTCTGAAAATTTGATACGAGTAAATTACCATATTCCATACCTTAGTATGGGACTAAGTAAGGGACACAGTAGTCCAGTGGCTAAGATGCTGAGCTTGTCGATCAAAAGGTTGGTAGTTCAGCGGTGTGAATCCCTAGTGCCGTGTAATGGGGTGAACTCCCCTTACTTGTCCCAGCTTCTGCCAACCTAGCACTTTGAAAGCACGTAAAAAAATGCAAGTAGAAAAATAGGGACCACTTTTTGTGGGAAGGTAACAGCGTTCCGTGCACCTTTGGCGTTTAGTCATGCTGGCCACATGACTATAGAGACGTCTTCGGACAGCGCTGGCTCTTTGGGTTTGAAATGGAGATGAGTACCACTCCCTAGAATCAGGAATGACTAGCACATATGTGCAAGGGAAACCTATACCTTTACCTTTTATACCTTAGTATTTTTATATCCACAAGCAAGAAATTGTAACGGTTCTTTTCCCTTTCCCTCATAGTGGGAAGGAACATGTGATGCTTAACTCAACAATACAAAATGTTTTTTTTTCTTGCCTTTGTTTCTTTAATTTATATGCCACCCCCTAGCTGCCAAAAGCAATTCTGCCAAAAACAATGTAATTAAAATAGAAATATAAAAACAATTATAAATATAAAAACTATCGAATTACAGAGGTTTAAATAGAAACCAAAAAGGCTTGAGCGGAGCAGAGATGACATCTTCTCTGTCACTTCACCAATCACCTCCAGCCTACAGGATCTCCATTGAATCATATACATTTTTGTCTCTTAAGAATTCTTTTAAAAATGCTTACATTCATTTTGTAAATTCCTCACATTTACATATTTTATTTATATTTTGTCACTCTTTTTCTAGTTAAGTTAACCTATATTGCTAAAAAAAAAAATAGGTCAAGGAAAGCTCAGTATCAGAACTCAATAGCAAATCTTCTCATACTCTAAAACAGCCACTTAAGCAAGAATGCGGAAATGATTTATTTGAAGCTAAATCCTTGCTTCAACTGTGTCAGGACTGCACGATCGTTCATTAAAAGAAAGTTATACTTTTTGATTCAAAGAAAAAAAATGCAGATGAACAAATCCATTGTGTGTATTTTTAAAGAAAGTTTACACTGAGGAAAGATGAATTTAAAATTAGGAGGGAAGAAACATCCAGAAACACCCTATTGAAGGTAATGCAGGTTGATTATCTTTCACAGCAATCAACAGGCCACTAAATCTTTCTTCAGTACAAAATATACTCTAGTTAAAAATTATCATCAGTGGAACCCATTTTATTCAGTTTTACTTGCCATTTTACCCTTTCTTTTCTAAAGAAAAAGAAAAAATACATTTCTATAAAAGTAAATTTAACCTTGGAAATAGCTCTCTCCTTCAAGAATCAAACTTGACAATCTTTTGAATATTTTGCCCTTTAACACCATATTGAGTGTAGCATGTCCTGTTAAAAAATTGATTTGAATAGGAGCCCAGATGGAAATAAAACAGAAATATATTGTGCAGTACCCAAAGACTTCCCCTGGTCTCTGCAAAAGATAGATTTGAACTCATTCTCTCAGAAATTGATTGTAATGTCATAAAAATGAGAGGTTCTAACCTTTCAGGGGATGAGTAACTGAGTTAAAATCCCCCTAGACTAATATCAAGAAGAATTTATATTAAAGTCAAAATTTTTAAGAATACTCCAGTGAAGCATTTTTATACATACCATAGAAAGCAGGTGGGAAAAGAAAAATGACAAGAAGGAAAAACCCACCTTATCTCTTACTTAGAAGTGCTATTTGAACCTCTTGGTAATTACTAGCTCAAACTGTAACATATATTCAGTCTGTCTTCAGTGTACTTTTCACCCTACTGAATATTCCTATTTAGTTTATGCTCTTTAAAACAAGCAAATAAGAAACCATTTGCATCTTATTGGAGAAAATAATACCCAAGGAAATAATATGTACCCACATTTGAAATATTGTACAATGGTTTTAATATGTTAATTTGGTAACATTGTATTTATTTATTTCTTCACATTTCTATCCTGCCTCAGCAGCATAGGTATCTTGCCTTGTAATGAAACCTGCTAACTGAAAAAAGTAGGACATAATTATTGACAGGCTCTCTAACAGACTTACCCAAAAAGGTCCAATGTCATTTATAACTACAATAGTAGAATTAAGATCAGAAATTCATTTCTGGCACTTGCATGCTGCTGCTGTTATGCTTGTCTATCACTGTAATAAAGACAGATTTGATCTGAAATTGCCACTGCCACTGTTTCCCAGCACACATGCACATCCCGTGAAAGTTTAAAGTGGTTTTCACTGTCGCCATCCTCATATCACCCAGCTGACCAGAGTGCAAAACACAGCACTCCATCAGTGTCCTAACCCAGTCTTCAATAAAATGACTGGTTTGTCACTTTTTATAAACCACAGTGCTCTCACAATAAGGAAAATGTGACAAGACCTTTCGAGTCGTTATAATTGGCTAAGCAGTAGTAGTGGATTACTTACGGAGTGGCAGGACAATGGAATGAAATGAGTTTCTACCAAAGGAAGTTTCATCTCAAAAATAAACCGGCACCATAGGTCAGTTACTCAAAACAGATCATCTGGGTAGAAATGCAGGAATGCAACACTGATCCAAATTAACATTAAATCCTCATGTGAAAGTGCCTACCAGCATACAGAATCTTTAAAAAAAGACTGGAGGAAAACAGGAGATAGTATGTAGGCATCTTCTACCTCCATTTTAGGCAGTAAGGTTCCAATAGTTGTATTCAAGCTAGTGTCCTCCAGAACTGCTGGTCCACAATTCCCATTATACCTAGCCAGTCAAGGATTATAGGAATTATAATCCAAAACTATACACCTCAAGTTGGAAATGCCTACAATATCTAAATTTGCTCAGAGCTAATATAGTGTTTAACCGTAGATGATTCTTCCCACACTGGCCAAAGGAGATGCAAAATCAAAATGAACATTGGTCGGTCCAAGCATAGACATTCTCATGATCTGCTTTCTCACGTAAATGAAAATGGGGGAGAGGGCGCAGAGGTGGTATTCAGCAGGTTCTGACCAGTTCTGGAGAACCGGTAGTGGAAATTTTGAGTAGTTCAGAGAACCAG
>JANHFM010000827.1:431301-442437 GCA_032468115.1 Grayia smithii
CTGCCTCCCGAGTCCCAGCTGATCAGGAGGAAATGGGGATTTTGCAGTAACCTTCTCCTGGAGTGGGGAGGGAATGGGGTTTTTTCAGTATTCTTCCCCTGGAGTGGGGTGGGAGTGGAGATTTAACAGTATCCTTCCCCTTCTACACCCACCAAGCCACGCCATGCCCACCAAGCCACGCCCACATACATGGCATACTACATATAATCATCTTTTCTGCAAGAGGTTGCAATACATCCAAAGAACACTTGCTTTCAGTTGCCTTGAAAGACCCATAAAATGGTTAATGAGCTCTGGTTTATGGCAAAACAATATATTGGTCGGAATCATAGCACATGTTAAGTTAGTAAACTAAAGTTATTTGCAGAACTGCAGGGGAAGAATAAAAAAATAACATTTTTATTTTTCTCTCAAATTTCAAACGTCAATACAAAAAATTTCAAAAGAGAATTAAGTTTAATATTGTAGGAGTCTGAGAAAATAGGTAAATTCTCAGTATGTTGTCATTAGTAATAATGTGCAGTGGATTTTTCTTTTTTATTGCTCAATTAGTTATCTATACTTAACAGATCAAAATATCTCCTTTGTAAAAGCATTTGTAAAGCCCAAGAAAACTTTGGCCAGCAAAACGCACAGGCACTGTACTATTATGGCATGTGCATCTTAGAACTATTTCCAATTATTTATTGTCCACTACATCTGATTGTATTTTATGAAATGGAATATTTAAAAGTGTGTAACCTACTATCTTAGTTCCCAAAGCTCCTTGAGACCTTTATGCCTACCACTCTATTGTCACAGATCTTTTGAGGATCACTACATAAGCTAGCAGTTAGCAACACAGTATATATGGGCATCACAACACACGTAACCCTTCCGATGCCAAGTTGTTTTTATTTGTTTGTTCAATTTCTATTTCAATTGACACTGGGCAACAAATAATATCACAATAATTAAACCATAAAAACACAAAAAGCTAAAATCATAGATTTAGGCAGCTGAAAACTATAATTACATTAAAATTAATAGTAGTCAGATAACAAAGCCTCTAACACTTTCAGGACCTGACCTGTGCACATGGCCAAGTCTTTAAAGCCTTATGAGAGGTTAATAAGGTTGAGGCCATCCTAAGCTTTGAATGAATAATATTCCAAAGGGCAGGGCTACTGCCAAGAAGGCATGTCTCTTGGTCCCCACCAGCCCATATCCCTTGGCTGACAGAAAGACAGCTTCTCCAATCTATTAGACCAAATTGGACAGGTAGAAATTATTGAGACAAGACAGCCCTTTTTTTGTCTAGAAGCTTGGGAATTCACCCAATCTCACAAGTTTTTGGTGTGCTCGAGTGAAATCTTACCCCATTTTGGATCAAAACACAATTTTTTTACAAGACTTCTTAACTATGTGAGATGCTGACCATTATTATTTTATTATGATGATGATTGCTACTATCATCACCAGGGTATCAATAGTTTCTCAATCATCAGTTAGGTATTTGTCCTAAAGCAAGTCAAGAAAAGATGGACATGTACAAGTAATCACCAGAAGTCAAATTCAGCGTGGTGAGCATCAATGTTTTCAGAGGTCTATGAGACATTTCCACATAGCAATGTTATAAAAATCAGACTTTGATAGTGAATACCCACAATTATCTTGTTTAAATAAGGCAGGATATTGCCTCACACCTATCATCCCAATGATTGAAACCTTCCACTCTAATTTCTCCTTTAAATGAACTGATAATCCTAGAAGTTCACATACTTTTGCTACACACAAATATAGAACTTTGGATCATTTTCTAAAGTATAATGTTTTTAATTTATTTAATTGGGTTTTCAATGGTTTTAAGACTGTGGAAAACAAGTGAAGAACAGATCATATTTTAGGTCATATTTATGCAAAAATGTTGAAAACCCAAAAGGGTTTACATTTAAGCAACACCATAAACTGCCAAGGTAGAACTTTAAGGAACAAAGCTAAGAAAATGGGACTAAAAAGGTAGAGATATCTTAAATTCCATTATCGATTCATATGCTTCCTTTTTTTAACTATTTCTCTTATTATTGCAGTCTAAAATACCAGCTCACTGGAAACATGAAAGTAACAAAGATTTGCATGAAAAATATTGATCCTAAAAATTATTGAAGAGCTCTTTCCTGGGAAATATCTTTCTTTCTCTTGTTTTCAACAGCCATATTTGGTCCAGGAGTGTATTTTCCCTGCTGGTTATTTGGAAACTATAAAGAATTACACTGTTGTGTTTCAGTGCACTAACATCTGCTATAGTTACATAATATAAAGTTGCATAATACAAAAGGTGTTATCTCTTTTAAAATATATGTTTTAACCAACTATTGCAAGGATTATACAATAGCATAGTACATAGAAGTTATTATAACAAAAATATATAAATATCATGCAGTAACTTTTGGCGCCCTCCCCATACTACTTCTATTAATCTCCACCTCTGAAGCTGTCCTTACCAAATTTGGAAAATAAAACTTGCTAACATTCATGACTAGTTCATTGAGCTCTTTAGCAGAGTTGTGTCAGTTTTCAAAGCAGCACTTCATTTTGACAACAAAGGAAGTGCTTTTTGAGTGTCCCTAACTTGTGTTGGCCTGGTTCTAACTAGCCCAGCTGAGTTGCCACAGTGCTTCAGTTTCTGAATAGAAATGATTTTTATATATACTCATCACAGGAACAGATGTTATCTACTGAAGCAATGCTTCAAATCAAATCAGATCAGCCTCAATGGAGAGTAATATGCTTCAAAAGGCACCAGGTTGATGCAGCACAACTAAACTCTACCTAGGCGAGGTCTAGAGTTTAATCCGTTCATCTGGATATTAAAATAGCTCTTTTTTAAGAGCCAAAATCTTTCATCAATTTTCTGCTGGATCTAGGAAATCAGGTGAAATTGAAGTAGGCTTCTAGTTCTCTACTAAATATCTGATCATAATTCAACAATTAATGGTTAAAATAAACCTTGGTTTAACCTAACATGTAAAACCATGCTTCCTTTCCATTTGAAGGAGTCCTACTAATTACTCCCAAATACATAAAATGAGGCAATGCAATACTATCATTTACCCAATTGACATCCAACCCTCCAACAGAATTCCAGGGCTACTAAAATAAAATAAAATCACTGCTAACACTTCTCAGTATTATAAATATGTCAAATTGTACCCTTTACTGTAAGTAATCTAATACCACTAATAGAACTATTCATTTGAAAAGCATCTCCAAAGAAATAAGCCCTAATCCACAGAGTAAGATAAATAATTTAAAGCTCAAAATAACGAAAAACTGTGTTTTTATTGTTCACCTAAAGAAGTTTTACAATAAAAATACCTTTTAAAAGCAAGCAAGTTATTCTTCTTTTGTTCCAGCGTTTAGTTTCAAGCATTTTATGGAATTGTCTTGACAAAGCCAGAGGTGTAACTGGATAGATAATACAATGGCATCTTCTTTCCTTAGTTGTGTGAACAGCATTTTAATTGGTCACAGTCTAAAGCAAACAATCCCTATCCACACTATCCAGTACACACAATATAAAAAAAATAACTGCACTGGAACAAAATACCCCAAAAGACAAAGAAAAACCCATAGCAGAACTACACAGTGGTTAAGATATATTCCATCCCTTGATGATAAATTGTGCTCTATAACTAGATGGCAGGGGAAATTAACAGCACTAATTTGAAGGACGGGAAATACATTATCAAATATATATATATATACTTAAATGAGATTTAATTAATTACGCATTAGTAATAAGGTGATGTCTCATTTGGTGAAGTGTTCAAGTTGATTTGGTAGGAAGGAAGAAGAGAAAAATGGGTATATTTAGCATTCTGTAACAATTTAGGAATTTATAGTTTTTGTAATACATCTTCATAACTGAAGTGTTTTACACTTGCACAATGTTAATCACTTTATTATACATGAACACCTGAAACAGGCCAATTACACAATAAGACTGCAAACAACCACTGGTATTTTTCTGCCTTCTGAAAGCCCCTAAGGCAGAAGTATCACCAAAAGTACATTTTAAAAATCTGCAAAAACATCACCAAAATTACATTTAAAAACTAATTCTTTAAAAAAATCTGCAAAAAAAGTGGTTCTGGACAGTGCAACTGCTTTTTAGCAGTTTTAAAATAGCCACTAAGTTCTCTAGAAGGTTTTTGTGGCTTCACAGGCTTTTATCAAGATTCACATATCATAAATAATGTACCACAAAATATACATTAATTTGAGCAACAAATTCCTTAGGAAGATTCTGGCTACAAGAGACCACATTGGGTACCTGTCACATGGTTCATATGTTGAGGCCAATCTCTGAATCCAAGTAAAGGCTCATGACCCAAGCCTGCAACGTCTTCTACACATCCTTAAAACCCACACGTAATCTGAACCCCACCCCAAAATTCAAGAGAGTTTGTGGATGCAAATCTTAATGCACACTGGGAGACTTCTCTATGTACAACTAATTGTTCTTTATTGTATCTTATATAGAAAACTTTATAGACTTCTAAAATAAAGGGGGGTATTCCATTGTTTAACTCCTGATGTCATGAGACATCTGAAAGTACATAATATTATGTAATCTTCTGGAATGTATATCTTCTAAAATTCCAGCTGTTAAGCTAAGGGACAAGAAAAAAACATCACAATCTTGGCAAACAAACTTGGTATAGAAAACAGATGATTAAAAAGACAGCTTAAGATGTTTAAAAAAATGAGCAAAGGGAAATAAAAGGTTGGAGGCCAATTGAACGGATTTTTAAAAATATATAATAAATAATGCATTCCAAAGTGTATATAAATTATTACTGTAATTTGAATTCGGGGCTACAATGACATGAAACTACTACTTCAAAAATCTTCTTGTAGATTATACCATTAATATCTCTTTACAGAATTATAATCTTCTAGGGACAGGGAGGAAGGAGAATGGACATTATTTTTCTTAAAGCTATCATTCCAGGAAACATACCAAGGATCTGAGAGTAGCTACCCTAAAAATATGGAATGGGCATTATCTTCTGAAAAAAGAAATAAAGTAGTATGTTAAAAACTATAAACAAGCTTTAGGCAGCTAAGTTCTCAGAATTTTATATCACCCAGATACAAGACAGCAATTTGCAATGTCTTAGAACCCTTTGTTAAATGGCAGAATGGAGTTACCACTTATTTGTAAATTCAAAACTCCAATACACCAACAGTGTACAGAATCTCCTTGCTTCATTACATTTTCCTGAGAGTAAAGCAATTAACATAATCTTAATCCTAAAACAAAAGTGATTTTTTTTGTCTTGGTTTTTAATTTTTTTTTCTTTTTTGCAGTTGCAATTTTGGGCTACTCCCTGACAATCTAAGTTAAGTAAGTTTGATTGCTAAACACTGTCACATAAACACAAAAATGCAAACTATAATGTCTATTGATCTGATTAAAAATCATAATACAAACCAATCTAAAATTATATTAACAAAACTAAATATGAAAAGTTGCATTGAAAGGGCGTTACATTATTTGTATTAGGATCATGTAGAAACATTCCAATGGCAGTGTTATCAAAATAAAACTAACACATTAAGACCACCCCTAAGCCTAGTCATACTTGAGACTCTACCTATAACTTTGGCTAGTTGGGGTCTTTACTCTTGTACTACATGGCTCACTAACATCAGACATTATATTTGAATACCCTGAGAAATCTGATACTGAAGTCCTTACTCTATGGTCCACTTCTCCATTAGAGTTAGCAATAAAAGTCATTGGCACCCTGCTGCCCGTCTTAAACTGAGAACCAAATGCTTGTGCAAAGGTCTCTATCTGATATGTTGCTCGATGTTCTAGGTCCTTCTGAGGATCTATCTGGTTAGCTAGCTCCTGAGATGGAATGGGAAAGCTTGAAGTTTCTAGGGTTTTTTGTTCCTTCTGGCTATTCAGTTTTTGAGGTGTAGAATGATAGCCTGATGAAGTGTCTATGCTTTTTTGAGAATCTATCAGGTCATCTAGTTCTTGTGAAGGAGTCAACTGTTGATGGGTTGCCTCCAAAGCAGACAAATAAAAACCCGGCTGAGATCCAAGCAACATCCCAAAAGGAGGCTTTGACAATGCAGATGGCAACACTGAGGTAACAGATTGGCTGAAACCACACTCAAGTGGGGACGTAGTGTACACTTGTTTGTCTGGAAACAAAGTATGGTTATGAAGGCTTGAAGATAAACTTACAAATTGGAAACTGGGACCAAAAGCAAAACCAGTGCTATTGGTTGTTCTTTCAAAAGCATGTTGGAGGTATTTTGAGTATTCTTGCAACACGCTTGTTTTGTCATTTGAAGCTGCCTGGGAGCTGGGACTCAGGTTCTCCTCTTGAACCATCTCTGTATGCTCTCCTGAAGCTTGCAAGTCCACACGCTGTTCAGTGATGCTGAAGGGATCTTCTTTCTGGCCTTCTGATTTGTGAGAATACTGATCTAGAAGACTTTGCAAGACTTCATCAGGAATGCCAGACTTATCATGACAAGATTTGATGTCAGCATTAAGAGACGCTGGGTCAATAAGAGATAATGGGGTCTCATTGTCCATAACACTTACCCCTGCAGACTGAATAACAGACGGTTGGGAGGCCATATGCCCAACATTTATAGAAAAGGCACTGTTACTGCTGGCGGTTTGCAAATATCTTCTTTTCTTTGAAAACTGCATGGCATCATCATAATTGCTACTTATTTGACCTGATTTGCCACTTGCCGCTTGGAGAAGGCCAATAGCATCTACACTGGAATTTGCGACTAGGCCAAGAGAGCTACTTGGTTTTCCAGAAAATTGCTTCTGACCAAGGAGGTCTGGTAATGGTGACATAAAATTAAGAAAGCTCTTATCTGCACTTTTTCGGTTTCCTTTTTTAAAGATTAGTTTTGGCACCTTTTTCTGTAGCTCTTCCAACCCAGTGCCAATCAAGCCGCCACTGGAAGACACTATTGGAATTTCTACTGCGTAATTCTGCAAGGACATATTAGATGCAATTTGAGATTCAGATATTTTATGACTAGTTTTATGTTCTTTGTTTTCAGTGGGTATACATTTTGCTTTGCTTTTTCTCTTTGATGAACCTATATTTCCCTGAGACAACATAGACAAATTGCCCATGCTATGATTTGATGGCCCAGGATCCATTCCAGCACCTGCTTTCCCTATGGCTTCTCCACATGTACGTCTGTGCTTCAAAAGTCTATCGGTTCTTGAAAAATACTGCTGACAGGTTTCACATTTGTATGGCTTTTCTCCGCTGTGCGTTCTCTTGTGCCTCTCCATGTGATACTTCTGGATGAACTTCATACTGCATTGGTCACATCCGAATGGCTTCTCCCTACTGTGGATTTTTTCATGCCTTTGAAGCAAATACTTCTGAATGAAACCCATGTTGCATTGACTGCACTGGAAAGGCCTCTCACCAGTATGGATAAGTACATGCCTGCGCAGATGATAGGAGCTCCTGAAGGCAGCATTACAGTGTTCACAGACATGAGGTTTCTGGCTAGGGGACAGCATAGCAGCCTCTCCATCTCCTGCCACAAGGGCCTTGGCTGAAGTGCTGGGCTTCTTCTTGGCTTTGTTTCCCTGAGATTCTGACTTTGGCCTCTTCACCTTCTTGGCCTGGGCATCCTGTTTATGCTCATCTGAGCCAGCAGCACTTACTTCACCACTGCTTCTGATGCCCAGTAGCAAATCTCCTCTATGGGGATGATGATGGAGGTGGTGAAAAAGACTGAGGTCCTGGATCACACTCTGGTTGGCCCCTTCCACTCCACCTCCTCCACCACCACCAAGAGTGGGATGCCTCTCCTCCCCAGCTATACCAAAGAGACCCCCATAATGGTGATGGTGGTGGTGGTGATGGTGCTGCTGCTGCTGCTCTTCCTCCTCTTGGTCGCTGGGCTTCTCCTGTTTGATGTTCACCAAGGAATGGAAGAAACCCCATGAGCTCCTCTGGGACGAGGAGGTGGCAGTGAGAGGAAACCCTCCTGTCGGCTCTTTCTTGAAAGTCATGCCCTGAGGGTGGGGAGGCGGCGGATGGGCAGGCGTCTCAGCAGCCGAGGAGGAAGACGAAGAAGATGAAGAGGAGGAGGCTGCTGTGGCGGTAGCCGAGGCAGAAGTCAACCCACAATGCTGCGGGGGCGCGGCCGGCCGAGTGAAACTGGTGACTGGCGGCAGGCGGTGATTGAACATGACCATGCTGGGGGGGAAGGTGGGCTCCATCGCCGTCCTCTTGGAAGAACCGCCACCGCTCAGGAAGCCGCTGCCGAGTTTCATATTCCGCTCACGGGTAGGAAGGGGAGCCGCAAAGCCGGGGAAGAGAAACAGGAGGAGGCGCGGCCCGCAGGGGCTGCTTCTGCTGCCGGACCCCGAAGCTGCGCCGTTCGCTCGCTTTTGACTCACTCACCCGCCGGCTGGCCGGCCGGCCCGCTTTCTTTCGCGCTCCGTGCTTTTAACACTCGTTAGTCCGCCAGGCACGGCCGCCGATAGCCGGGCGCATCCTTCGTCGCCGCTCGGCCCCACCCGGCCCAACCTCGTCCCGCCGCCTCCGCCGCTGCTTCCTCCTGACGGCCGCCGCCTCCAGTTAAAAATATCGCCACAATGGAATTAGCAGAGCCCCCTGGAAGGCCTGTACTGCACATGCGCCACGCGCGGCATGCTGGGAAGGATTGCCCAGTCAGGAGGGCACTAATGTTGGGGAGGCAGGAAGGCGCAGGCGCGGGTTGACCCCCTGCATCTCTTTTTCCCCCTCCTTCACTCGCCCCCTCCCCTTGGTTCGCTTCCCTCGAGGGCATTACCTCACTGTCACCGCGACCGGGCCAGTCTCGGTCGTTCCCGTCAGGGCACTTGCTCCATAAAAGGGGCACCGGTGGCCGCGTTAGGGTTCACTTGGCCTCATGCGAATAAATGGAGTTCTCTTTCTCTCTCTCTCTCTCTCTCTCTCTTTCCCTAGCGGGATGTAAATGAACCTAGTTTCACACGTATGCAGTTAACACGCGTGTCTGCATAGTTTCTATGTGTGTGGAGAGGGGGGGGGGGGAAGCAATCTTTTCCGGCTCACAGTTGGCCCAGACGTTACGAATGTTCTCTTTCGATTATGAATAACTGGGTGCAAGTTACTCGAGCGTGAATGCCCCTGAATGCAAACGGGCTTCCTCCCCACGAAAGCATGCGGGAAATATGGGAGAAACGCTATCACTTGTATTTCCTGCAGCTAATCATTGAAGTCTATTACATGAGCAATACTTTTTTTTTCTTTTTTTGCCAAAGGAAGGTTTAAACGTTGAAACGGCTATTAACTGTCTAGGTTCAAATTAGATAGGGGAAATAACTTCCTGACTGTAAAACCAGTACTGTGCAACAGATCGCATTGACAAAAGAAGTTTTGAAAATCCTGTCGATAGCATTTTTCAGTGATTGACGAGGTATCCAATTCAAATGGCATGCATTCTGTAACTGTAGAATTAAATTTAAGGAATCTCTAGTTCCTGCCACACTTCCTGCCTCATGTTCCTTCTCTTGTTTACTAAGAGAGAGAGAGAGAGAGAGAGATGATATCTAACGATCAGTCCCATTCTAACTGCCCACAAATCATGCCTGAGAGGCAATTTTATATAGTAGGTCACATCCACTTTGAAACTGTAAAGTCTTTAGGGAAAAGTGCCAGGTGTAAAGAATACTAATAGAAAAACACTTATCCTATAGTCTGCATTTCTATCTGCTATGCAGTTTTAAAACAATGTTAGTCTAATCACTATTCTAGAAAAGGGGAGTCACCTTCAACAAAGCTTCAGGATACATTTCTTTTGTTCTGTCAACTGCCTGAGAAAAGCTAAGAGGTGTGCAAACAATTGTGCAAACAATCCTTCACAAATTAAAAGACAACCTCAAGTAAATTAAGTAAGTAAATTAAGTAAAGCAACCTCAAAAAGCTATAGTTAGCATGAAACAAATTTGTAATGAAATATACCAAATCCCAGTACAAGTAAGCAGAAACATGTTTCAACAGTTATTAAAAACAATGTTGGAGCAAGTGTAGATGGAGAAATGTGTAAAGAATAAAAAGCTCATCACATCACAAAATAACTGCTTTAAATATGTCCTAATACAAGTCTCTGGAAAGCAGTACTTCTCATTGCTGTATTGATGTTCAATAGACTAACAACCTTTGTTGTTACTTATCCCATTCAATACACTCATGCTCTAATTATTTGATCAGCTAAACATAGCTCACCTGTTTTTGCTTTTCCAACCTCAAATTTTATAAAGATAAATAGTTAAATATAGATCATATATAAAGATTATATGTGAAAAAAGATGCAGAGCTGCAGTATATTTTATCTATATTGATTACATAGGGCCATCAAATCATTCCAAAGTGTTCATTTCTATTCAGATAATATTCCAGTATTCTATTTGGCATAGTAATGTACTCTACTATAAACTTAGGGATAATATATGTACCCTCCAATATATTACAGGCCCTTCTTTAAATTTTCAGTGATCCTCTCCTTATGTTGACTTAAAAGTGGAGGCAATGTTCTGTACAATTAGTTAATAAGATGCAGTCTACAGGCAGCTTTCCATATTCCAACAGCAAGTGCAATGGCACTTACATTAATCACATTATTTATACAGAGAAAATTTCCTCTGGCTTCTATCACTCAATCTTATCAAAATCTGTTCCTTTAAAATTAATTGCTTTCAAAATCAAAACTATACAATATGAAGTTATTCAATTAAATACATTTACAGGTAATAAATGTATTTGGGGAAAATGTGCTGTAAATTGTTTTCTCAGATAAAAGAGGAAACTCAAATTCAGAATTATTGAGCAAATTATAAGATGAACCTCAAAATATTCTTCACTACAGCCAGCTAAAAATTAAATACTCTAATTAAATTCTCTGCGCATATTTGCTTGGGAATAAGTCTCACTAAACCAATTGGAATCTACTAAAAAAATTATTAAACTTTTTTCCCTTCTCCCTCCTTTTCCTCTTTTAGAATAGAATAGAATAGAATAGAATTCTTTATTGGCCAAGTGTGATTGGACATACAAGGAATTTGTCTTGGTGCAT
>JANHFM010000827.1:444065-455250 GCA_032468115.1 Grayia smithii
TGTGTATTGTGAGCCGCCCAGAGTCCTCTGGGAGATGGGCGGCATATAAATACAACTAATAAATAAATAATAAATAAGTGGTGTAGGGTTTCCTGCCTAAGCAGGAGGTTGGATAGAAGACCTCAAAGGTTCCTTCCAACTCTGTTATTCTATTCTAAATTCCCAAGTGGGCCTCAAGTGCAAATGACCATATGACTGGAAAGAAATATGAATCTTTCAACCCCCTTCCCCTCCCACCAGCCCATCAGAACTAATCCTTCCATTGCCCCACCATTCTACCAGAACCAATGAAGCTTCTTGGATGACTTCCTCAGGGGGAAAAAAACCAAGTCCAGTTGCCTTTTGAAAAAGCACCTTTGAGACAACTATAACCTGGATGACTGAGAATCTCCACAGGCATTTAGCTGAAGATATAAATCCCCTGAAGAATCTGAATTTTCTTAGTTTGTTTCCAAATTCAAAGAGACAATATTAAGAACAACTTTCATTGTATTACAATGTGTAATGCCAAGATGCCATTGGCAGCTTTTTAGTCTATTTTTAAGAAACATTCACTTGATGCACATTCCAAAATAAAGTTTTGCATATCTTTCATATTTGTTATTCAAATTGACTCAAAAAACCTGAACAAAAATGTATCTTTCTATCTGTAGAAAGCTACACATACCCTGTTTCCCCAAAAGTAAGACATCCCCTGATAATAAGCTCAAAGGATAAGCCCCCTGAAAATAAGCCCTCCCAAAAAATATTTAAACATATGTGCAGCCGGCCCCCACCATTTCCTCTAGTTAAGGAGACGGAGCTGGAAATCAGGTAAAATGGCAAGAGGAGCCCTGTCTTGCTCCACGTGTCCCAAAATAATAAGACCTTCCAGAAAATAAGCCCAAGTGCTTATTTTGAAGTTCCAAAAAATACAAGACAGGGTCTTATTTTTGGGGAAACAGTAGAGACACTGCACATAAAAACGTGTTGAAAAATACATTCCAAAGAAGACAGATGCTTTTTAAACACACACACACACACACACACACACACACACACACACCAGATTATTGCAGAAACTGGCTGGAACTGACCTACAAATGTACAATTGCAAAAATAAAATAAAACCACAAGAAGATTCACATCAGGGGTGAAATCCAACAGGTTCTGACAGATTCTGGAGAACGGATAGCAGAAATTTTGAGTAGTTCGGAGAACTGGCAAATACCACCTCTGGCTGGCCCCAGAGTGGGATGGGAATGAAGATTTTGCAATATCCTTCCCCCCAGAATGGGGAGGGAATGGGAATTTTGCAGTATCTTCCCCTGGAGTGGGGTAGGAATGGTGATTTTACAGTAACCTTCCCCTGCCACGCCCACCAAGCCACACCTTGCCCCCCAAGTCACACCCACAGAACCGGTAGTAAAAAAAATGGATTTCACCCCTGGTTCAAAGTAAAAAGTAAAGATTGGGAGGAAGATTGCCAAATTGGCACTGTGACTGGCACTACTAGCAGCAATAGAATACCTCGAAGTGTTTTCATGCTGTAGTCACTATCATAAGATCACACAATGAAGGACAAAAAAAAACAAACTATCATAACAAACTAACAAACTATTTTATTTCCTTAAAATAGAATAAGGACCAAAAATTTAACAAAGCTGATTGGTAGCCCATAATGTGCTCAATTAATGAGCTAGTGGTTGCAGCATCAAATAACACAGTACTTGGCCCAAAACCAATTTAATCTATAAATCCAGATCTTAGTGGGGTCTTAGAAGTAATTAGCGATATAAGGGGATTGCCATATGAGTGAGCTCCATACTTAAAACTACAAATACTGAACAAAAGTTATATAAATAAAAGATTTCAAATTGTTGTCAAATGTACTTCATCATTTGCCCTGAACTTCAACATCAGAATATCCTAATAACCTCAATACTCCTAGATTACTTAATTCTTTTTTTAGTTTCCATCCCACAATTTTATATATAAACACTTTTTTTGCTGGATTTTCCTATACTAGAAAATAATTGGTTGATCCCTGCTTCAGTCAGAGCAGGGATATGCTATATATTCCCCACCATTTTTCAGAGAAATACATTTATTGGTCAGATACCATTATGAACACTCATTGGTAGATCCCCGGAGAGGTGCCGCTATCTTTTGTGAACAATATATGTCATTGGTTATTTATCAGCCAATTGACACCCTTAAGTTATTCTTCTCCCATCAATGAAGACAATACATTATGTTAGCCAGGAAGGACAGTAACCATGACAACATCTCTCTGTCCCAGTAAACCATTAATTTTATATGGAAGATCTGAATAATTCAAAGGATTGAAATGAGAAAAGACAAAACTTTAAAATGCTTTGCTATAATCCTTTTTGAAGATAACTAAAAGAAAAGTAGAGCAAAGTTACTTTCTCCCAGAGAATGTACCAGGGACCATACAAGCAAGGGAAAAGTGGGACAAAATGGAAACGATAAGAGTTTTTTTAAAAAACACTTTTCCTAAATCCTACCCATCTTAATTTTCTTCTACTGCCCTCTTTTCATCTAATCCAATCTTAAAATCATTACTTTAATTTTAATTTACCAACACTAGCAACAGGAGAGGCTATGAGAAATCTAAAAAACTTTGAGGCCTGCTGATTGTACAACTATTCAATTGAAGACACAATAAGCATATAGGCAATGATAGGTTAAGGAGATTGAACAAGCAAAAATATATTTAAAGGAATGGGAAGATAATCTTAATGTAGGTACAAAAATGGGAGAAAAGTATAGTCCTAAAAAAGGCATGAGAATGAAATTAAGAATAATCTGCCACGGTTATAACTCAGGCAGGTTTTACCACAATAAAGTAACATTCCAATGTCTGTTTCCTGATCAGATTTACCTTGAAGCAGTGGTGGGTTGCTCCCGGTTCAGCCCGGTTCGCGCGATCCGGTAGCGGTGACAGTGTGACATCACGGAACCGGTTCTCCGCGCCCGGGAGCTGGGCCCACCCGCGTGCCCGTACTTACTTTTTTTTTTCCTTGGAAAAAAACCTCGAAACAAGCACTCTGTGCATGCACAGAGTGCTTGTTTTGAGTTTTTTTCAAGTAAAATAGTAAATGCGCATGCACTGAGTGCGTGTTCGGTGCGCGAGCGAAGCAAGCGTGCACGCGCCAATCACGCACAAAGCACATGCATGAAGAGAACCAGTAGTAAAGGTAAGTAGAACCCACCCCTGCCTTGAAGGGATAGATCCTTAAAGTTCTTTAGAAGTATTTCCATTTAATTAGAATAAATTTTAGTTTGTTAACCACATCCATGTACTGCTTCCTAAGACAGATATATATAACTATTATTGCCTCTTGAAATCCAATTATAGGAAGGAGAGCGAAAGTCATGTGGTGCTTGCTTTTGAGATTATCTCAAACCAAATCTTTGAATAATCTCCAGAAGTTTCATAAAATAAAGCAATTTTTCTGATATTCCTAGGGATATATCTATAGTGTGAGGATGTGAAAAGCAGTCAAGATAGTGATTAAAAGATTGGATTAGGACTGGATTAGGATTCAAAAGACTCAAATTCCCCTTTGTTATGGGAACCCACAAGGTGATTTTAAATCATTCTCTTTCAAGATCACCTACACCAGGCATGTCCAAAGTCCGGCCCGGGGGCCAATTGCAGCCCGTGTTCAAATTTCGAGTGGCCCACAACCTCTTCTCCCCGCCAGCTCAGCCTGTCACTCATCCCTGCCAGCTGGCGTTTTTCCCTTCACCACACAGCGGTTCTCGCCGCTGTTCCCTGCTGCCTCCTGTTCCACAGCCACCCTGCTCTGCAGAGCATCTCAGCCATATTTTTCACCAGAAGATAGCAGTAGACCTGAGTCCGCACTCTCGCTGCGTGACCCTTGTGAGCTTGAGGAAGAACCACATGAGGACAAGACTAAGTGACTTTCACCTGCATGACATTTTACGCATCAAAACCACTGTTTTTGAGCCAGACCTGGCCTATATAATGCAGTCGAGATCTCAGTATCATCCTTCACATTAGTGCAGTTATTTGTTTAGTCTTTCATAAAATAGTTCTTTTTCATTTAATGTTAACGATTCAAAGAATGTCAGGCTGAATGGTTGGCCCCCACACATTTTCACCTCACCAAATCTGGCCCTCCTTGCAAAAAGTTTGGGCACCCCTGACCTAAACACTCTACTTATTTTTCCAGAAGTATAATGAAGAGAGATACCAATAGAGGAAACAACAGAATATTGATAAACGGTGATATGACGAAGCAGAATCTTATGTATCCTGCACATTAAATTTTATAGGACAGGAAAACAATCTGACAGCACCATTTTCTGAGTCTTGTTTGGATTTGATTGTTGACTGAAAATATCAGTACATAAATTAGAAACCACGTGCCCATATTTTTAATTTCAGTTCTCTCTTCTTAAAACTTTTAGTGTTAGTAACTTCACTTGTTCTTTAATCCATTTACAATACCCTTTGCATGTGTTACTCCTTTGGTGATTTGTGACCAGAGCTCCTTCCATTACACCAGAAGCTACTTTAGAAGAGTCCTATAACTTCTTTGAACAATGTTTTTGTGAACATAATAAAAATACTGGTCACTCTCAAGTAGCACTTCTAGGCATGAATTGAAGTTGTTCAACAGAAAGTCACATTTTACTTACTTCAAGGAAATCTTTGTGCACTTGCATTTACAAAGATGATCAGTGAATTGAATCACTAATTCTAATTTTCTATGCATTTTGTTTTCAAAATAATTTCTCAAAAAAATGAGTCATAGATAAGGTTTCTATAGAATCATATATATGTACTCACAAAATGTTAATTGTATGTATGCTTGGAGTAACAATATTTTAATTAATATTTTAATTTTAATATCCCAATCAATTGAGAATGGGTCATATAAAACATAGTGAAGATTTTTAACAGTTGGCAGCCTTAATTCGAATGCTTACATTTTTCAATGCTAAAAATAAAACAGGAAGGAAATTACACAAAGTCAGAATTTCACTCCTAGCAAATAAACAATCAAAATAAATAAATGAATAAGACTTTAACAAATGATTTTAAATTGACAGTCTAATAAACCTGTTTTTAACGGAAGTAAATTGCTATACGGAAAGTTAACTTGCAGTTATTTAACTGATAGCATGGAGAGTTAGACAAAGAAAGACAAGAGTTTATATAAAAATACACAGCATTAATTATATTCATTTATTTCATGGCCTAATGTGAGGACATATTTTATCTTAGCATTTATCAACTATAATTTTTTTTAAACTCACTTTACAGATAAATTATGTCATATATGCAAATAATACAGTTGATATTGCAGAAAATCATATCAACTATTGTTCTTGATGAAGATACCTATATAAAATATTTTATCATTTCTGGGCCAGGCACCATGCTATATTCCTTCTTGGTTATGAATTAATAAAGACATGGATGCTACTTCAGTACAGGGATTCTTACATACAAGCTAAAGAAATATTAATTTAACCATTAACCTTTATTAAATTTACATTTATGCTAGATCTGCCTAGAGTCTGTTAGGAGAACAGTAGTAAGATGAACCCCATTATTTAAGTAAATTTAATAAGTAACCCTGGTCCTCAGCTTTGCAGTCCAAAAGAGAAAATTTACAGAATTACAGGCCAATATACATTCTGCTCCTGAGTAAGTATGCATTACTTCAAATAGTTTGCAAGCACTATTATTTAATATACTGAATGATTGGAGATCCCCATTCAATTCAGCCATTTTGATTTGATGCGTGGGTTACCTCTAAAGTAAAAATAAAATGAAAAGAATTTTAGAAAGGCTCCTCAGGGGCTGAATAATACTACCTCAGCAGTGTTTAAACTTACAGTACTAAATACATTTTTAAAATTCTAGTTACCATACATATCTGGCCTTCCCTTCCCTTGCCTGGCCTTGCCTTGCTTCCCTTTCTCTTCTCTTCCCTTTCCCCATTCCCCTGGCTTTCCAAACTACTGTAGCTCCACATTTCCAGAATTAAGCTAGTAGAAAACTAAGAGCTTGATTAAAATAAGGGGAAACTAATGGCTGGATAGATATAGCATGCCTCAGCATATGATTTAGTGCAGCAGAGGGAAGTTTCAGCCTGTAGGACGAATGCAGCTTCTGAAGCAACTAGCACCTTCCCAAACCATGCCATTCTTCTACAGGACAAAGAAAGAAAATGAAATCATTGTTCCTTTTTTCCCCCTTTAGCTTTTAATACTCTTGAAGCAGAGGAACAACTAATTCCATATGGCACAGGGAGAATGAGCTGGTGGCAGAGAAATTCTGTCTTTCTTTATTCAGAAGCAGCAAGGGAGAAGTTACTTAAAAGTTTAAAGGTAGGAGTATTCCCATAGGATATTAAATACTAAGGCTTCAGGTCAGGAGCTTTTTTATCACACAGCTCATCAGAAGTTTGAACGAGACTATCTTGGTCATCTAGGTTCATTTCTACATTTCATCTTGCTATCAAATAGATAGTGGAACGGATGGAGTAGAAGATTAGGATCTAACTTCTACTCTGCCTAAAATACCAGCAGAATGATCATAGCCAAATTGAACTATGACTTCTAACCTATCAGATATTGTGTAAATAAAGTGGAAGGAAGGAGGGAAAACTCCTTGTGTGCCCTCAGTTTCTTGGAGGAAGATTTGGATAGCAAGATATCAAGAGATATCGATGTTGTGGTGCTGAGAATTTTTTATGCAATCAAATGCCCAACAATATAGTGGTTTTTTTGCTTTGTGTTAGTGATACTAACTTTTATACTTATAACTAAGATTTCTAAAGCACATATTTATAGTTAAAATGGCTTTACCTAAAAATATGAAATAATTTTTTGAGTTTTTGAAGGTTCTGTATCAGTAGTGGGATTCAAATCCTGGTGCTACCAGTTTGCTATTGGGAGCACACAGTGCTTCTGCACATGCGCAGAAGGCTCTGCGCATGCACAGAGTGTTTTTGATGACATCTGGACAGGTGGGTGGAGCCTTCCACCACCACTGCTACCAGTTTCCCCAAACCATGGCGAACCGGTAGCAACCCACCCCTGTTCTGTATAATCAGAATTATATGATCAGCTAAGACCAGGTGGTTTCATTTCTACAGAAGCTGCAAATAGCATAGCATCTTATTTTCCTTTCAAGCTTCCTTGCTTTCACTTCCCCGGGTGACACATGCTCAAATAAAGTAACTTGGGATCTCCATGTTACGGTGCGCTGACTGGCATTTCTAACATTTTATTTCTATGAAAAGTTCAGCTGATATTTCAAAATAAGAAGACAAAATATTATAATAGTTTTATTTCATTTTAACTTTAAAAATATTCAAAAAGCATTTTCTGTTATCAAGAACTTTTCTCTTGCACATATTTTCAACATGCCATAGCCACGTGCAGTGATTTGAGCCAAATGCACAGAGGTGCATAATCTTCCATTCATAAGTCTTTATCAGAGCAAATCCTAGACTAATTGAAAGTGCCATGTATAACATCAAACAGCTCTCGGCCTTTGTCCTCAGAGCCTTCAGAAAACCTTTGCTATCATTTCACCTTTCTGCTTTCTGCTGCTTTGCAAAATAGCTACTGTAAAAATATAACCTCCCAAATTAAAAGTTACCAAAAAAGCAACACATACTATGCAAGTAATTTAAATGAATTAAATTCCTGGTAGCTGCACACTCCTATCACTTTTTTTTAATGTATGTCAACATTACAGTCCAAGAAACTAATTCATATAAGTGGTTCAATTTTATTGCATTTACAAGCATGTTTAATATATTAATGTATCTTTATTTCCCACTCCATCTAATAACCTTAGAAGATAGATATTATTCAATGATACCGTCCCATCCTCAAAAAAAAGGGTTTTTTAAAATTATCTGCTGATGGCCTTGCTGGCTGAGAATATTGGGTCTCTTAATCCCATCCCATCTGGCAACACCAAGATGTGGAAGGTTGGATTATATTAAAGCAATGATCACCAAGATTCAAGACCAAGTTGTACCAATGCTCTGCATTGGCATTTTTGTTTTCTCTCAATGGTACTACTGTGGTAATAATTTTGGAAGGACAGCTTAAGCTAAACACACAAGGTAAAAGAAAACCATCACTAATAATATTACCAGTTCATATAAATCCTATCTTCTGAATACCAGGGGATGCCCAATACAAAACACATTGCTGCTAAAATTCCAGGCAAAGGCACCATTAACTAGTTTGGGATTAATATATTGATCATGAGGATAAACCTTATATGAATCCTAAGAGAAAAGAACCTTGCCATGCTTTCTTAATATTTTTTGAGATGCTTAAACTTCTTAGGATGCCAACCCTCAACACTGCAAATAGTAATTGCCAACATGTTTGGTAGGTTTGTACCACATACCATACTAATTGTATTCATAGAGTAAATGAACCAAGGTTTTCACTGGCCAGTGGATTAAGAAGAGCAACACTCAGTTAAATAACAATTTGATGGTTAACTCATTATGGGACTTGTTCTGTAAAAACACTACACTGCATCTGATCCAGCATTATAGGGTTGCACCAGAATTCTCCATGATTTGTTTATGATGTAGTGATGATTGACTCTGTCAGTTACTAATAAATGGTAAATAAAAAAAGTAACCTGTGATATTAAAGTACTACATTAGCTAGATCATGATTAAATTACAGTAACATCATCAGCTATAAACCTTTATAGAATCTTCTCAACCGTGCAGTAATTCTCCTAACTATACGATTATGTAGAGCACAAATATTTCTTTGTAAGTGTGAAGCAATACATCAGAAGAGCATTTACTGCTGAAGCTAGATTGAGAGTAAATGCATCTTGGGTTGCTATGAATAAAAGCTCTAGCTTCTCATTACTTTATGACAAGACACAGAAATTCACTTTACTTTTCATTTAAGCTTTTCTGCTCCAGTTTATAGATGTATGCCTTCACGCTTTTATTCTCTCTCGCTTCAGCCGTACGTAATAAATGATTATAAATTTTCACATTTGACCACCTCTCTGCTAGTCTCATGCTTAATGCACAAAGTTAGGAAGCTGCAGGTAAAAATTTCACAAACACTTTTATTTATGATGTTGTCCTTGGTAACGGAAATTTCAATGTACTGAAATGAAAAGTATGATTAAAAGGATACGACGACCTGACAAGGATAGTAGAGGGCAGCCTTCTATTTCCCACAGAAAATATATAATACTTTTTTGACATCAATTTCATAGAGAATAGACATAGGCTATTCATGAAAAAAAGAGACAAACATGTTTCTAACTTCAGCGCTCTTGTCCCTTAAATGAAACTTCTGCCAAAGCCAGTCGTGACTGAATTAATGAGCTTCTGATCTAGAAATTATTCAGTTGGAAACATAACTAATTTTCAATAAGTGCAAATGCCAAAACAATACAAGATAAATAGATAAAAGCAGTAGTGGCCTTAAAGCCAGTCTATTTAAAAGTTTAAAAAATTAAATATTGTAGGCATCACCATTTGATTTTTATAGTTTATAAATAAATGCATTTTTATTTTTTTTAATTATCTTATACACACTTTTTATATATTGTAATATCAAAGCAGCTGATTCCCCTAGTTTGCAACTGAGTTCAAACCAGTTCAATTTAATTATAATTCACATAACTTATTTGAATAATTGTATGTTTTACCTAAAGATTTTGTATTTAACTACTATTTCCTTTTCTTTCATCTTCAAGCACCTCTGTTTTCAGTTCATCATTGGGACTTTAAAAAATCATCTCTTCCAAATATAACATTCTAATAGTAAACTAATTTAAGAACAATAAAATCAACCTCCTTATAGTACATTGCTAATGAATTAAATATGTATAGTATTTCCATCCAATACTCTTCCTGAGAGCATTCCAGTTATATTCCATTATGAGGACAATGATAGGCTAGATTTGCACATATCTTTAATCTATTGCTTGTGTCTATGTGCAGAAGCATGTGTGAACACATGAGCGTATGCATATAAATAAATAATACATCGGTTTCTTCTTTATATTGTATTTTATACAGATGTAATACACTTATATAACTCCTTAGTTTACATATAATACTACAAACAAATAACCAATGTTTTCCAAGGAATGTTAATTGTATTTTTTTTTAAATATATTTTTTAACATATAATGGTATGAACCTAAAGATGTTTATCATTCTTCATGTGCATCAATATGATGATTTTTATACTTTCTAATATGACAGGGATGAAACCATACCTTTCCATTCCATCCATTTGTAGATAGGTTAACTCTATAATCTATTTGTTCTGCTAAAGTCCCTGATTCTGATTAGCCTAAATAGTAGATTAATAATAATAAATTAAACTAGTTGACTAATAATAGTCTAAAAATATCTGCAAAGTATTCTGAAAGAAGGCCAGGGGCTCAGAAAAGCTGGAAAAGAATGCAATATAAAGTAATCTGTAAATGAAAGCCTGAAGAAAAGCTAAGGGATTTGGCAATAAAGGCAGAAAAAAATGGAGATGAAAGAAGGATGCTGAAATAAAAAAGGCTTTTAAAAGATTGTAATAAGTACCTAAATGTCAGCAAGAACTGGATGGCAGAGGAGGCAGGAGTATTCAGAAGATGGGTAACATACGCCCCCATGTACTAATAGAGTACTAATACAGTAGAACATCCAGACTTGTATCAAGATAGTTTGAAAGAACAAGACATTGTTATGGTACAAAAGTACCTTGATGTGTGAAGTTAACTAGAAAAGATTACCCATGACTGAAACAAGTAGTATGTACTAACAAGGAGATGGAGGATATCTTTATGGAATTCCCTTTGGCTTCATCCATTTTGCTCAGCATGTCTGATGCCCCTAAGGATTCTTATCATTGTGTAGTTTATGAAACACCTTACTAGCATTGCAGAAAATCAGTGGCAGTGTTTCCTACCATTTCAAGAAATATTGCTTTGCAAATATTGCTTTGCATATCCTAAAATAATTTTAACAATTATCCAAAGCTAAACACATTCCCAAATTCTTTCCTGAAGCAAAATGGTGATCACTATAGGACAGTGGTCGGCAAAGTACGGCTCGCAAGCCACAAGTGGCTCTTTGGCCCCTTGAGTGTGGCTCTTTCACAAAGTTGAAACCGTGGCTTTTAATTT
>JANHFM010000827.1:463678-474156 GCA_032468115.1 Grayia smithii
CCTCCGCAAAAGGCTCGCTGATTCCCCTTCACCCGGGGAATCAGCTTTAAACGGGATATTCGGCTGTTTTTAAGCCGAATGGGCAGCTCAAACAGCGAGCTGTCAGCGCGATCGTTTCCAACACGGAAGTTCCATGCAATCATCTTTTGTGACCTGAGAAGCAAAGTCAATGGGGAAACCAGATTCACTTAACAACCATATTACTGACTTAATAACTGCAGTGATTCACTTAACAATTGGCAAAAAAATTCGTACTATGAGGCAAAACTCACTTAACAAATGTCTCACTTAGCAGCATAAATTTTTATGACCTCAATTGTGGTCATAAGTTGAGGACTAGCTGTATAGGAACACTAAAAGAAAGTAGACAAACTGGATCTATATGGTAGTTATACTACGCTTTATATATTGGAAACATGTCTCCCTAAAAATCTTCTGGCATTCAAAATGTGTAATAGGGAGAGATTATGTACCAGCCTTATACAAAGTGCTTGTGGAGAAAAACCGGAGAAGGAATGGTGCTGTTTTCTCCTGCAGAATGACTCAATTCCCGTTCAGTGTAGGGAGGTGAGATAAAACTAGAATGTGTTTTGACAGATTTTAAATATCTGAAAGGAGCTAGATGTTTTAAAGGAAAGATGGTTATTTTCTTTAATACTGATGGACTGTGCATGATTCTCCTATCCAATGTACATAATATATAGTATATTAGAGTATTTCATTCTGAAGGATTCAATCCATATGGTTTGTGCCATAAAGGGAGCAATATTGCAGGCCACAAAGCACCTGCAAACAATTGGTAGGTTATTTATCAACAGATCTCAAGTAACTAGCATGTGTTTGCCAAATTATTAAATCTAATGAAGTACTCACATTGTTTAGATATTTTCCCACATATGTGTATAAAATATATACATGTAAATCTCTTGCAAGTGATTGGTGTGTATAAAGTACCTAGCTGATTGACACACGCTTTCATTTAATGAGGGTAATTACAAAGAACAACAATTCCAAACCACATCTGTTCAGTGTAACCGCCCTGCAGCACACATTGGGAGTGATCAAAAATGCCAGTTTTGCCAGAAATCATGCACAAGCCCACTTGCTAGACAAGAAACAGATTAATAAGCATCAACACTTTCCCATAAACACTTGTTGAAGAGCATAAAAGCTGCTTCATGCTGAAGGGAATTATTGGAAAAGTGAACACATTTGCTGGTTTGGAGCAGGGAAAGAGAGGCATGGGCAGGCAGGAATAACAGGAAAGACAAAATTGGGTGAGAAATTGCATAGATTCCCCCACCCCTTTTTTTTTTCCTAGTAAGAGACCTAATATTGAAAAACCAAGATCTTTGTTTCACTGGGGGGAAAAAAATCCTTGACTTTCTCCAAGTTTATAAAGCTCTGAACTAAAATCTTCATTTAATTAAAGTGAATATAAACATAAGTTTGTTTATATGAAATATTTGTAGTCTGAAGATGGAATATACCTCATGAAAAAAGCTGAGAATAAGAAAACTCTAACTAATCTGACTACATGTTGCTCAGAGTTTCGTAAGTTTAAATTTCCCACCTATAATAAAGCAGTAGCTAAAGATTGAAACTGAGGGTCGGACAAAAAGCTTAGAGCTCAACAATTTCATTGCTAGCATTACCTCTTCTTAAAAAGGCACACACAAAGTTGATTTTCCTATCTTATAAGAAAGTGAATCAGCCAAATTTGTACTTTGTCTCCAAGGTGAAGAAATGTGTATTTCATTTCCAACAAAGTTGTATATTACAGAAACTTGAAAGCAGTTTGAAAGGTGTTTCATGGATGTTATAGTATTAAAAACCTGCAAATTTAAAAGACAGTAATCCAATGCATGCTTCCTTGAGCAAAATACATATATGGGATTTAATTCTGAGTAAACAAGTTTACAGTCAGGGTGCACATCTATGAAAAAAATGAACTTATTCCTATCCAATTTCAATAACATTCATGGGATGCATGAGATAATTCAAACAAACACACACAGTACAAACACTGAAATCAGAAATAATCTCCCCAGCTTTTGTAACCATGTGCAAAATGTAGGTGCTTTTATTCAAATGCTGCTTAACATTCTGGGTCATGTTTTTAATAGCAAAGGGGCATGGAATTATAGCCAGTCAGTCATATGATCTCAGACAAGGCATTAATGTAACATGACTTTGTTTGCTTTTATATGACAGAAGACATTACAAGACATGGCTGACACATGGTATTATGGTTGAATAAATAAATAGTTTGATTTTGAAATACAAAGGTTCTCAGATATGTTTTGTAAAGTAATGTTCTTTTTTTAAAGCTCAAGATTTATTTGCTTGTTTGATGCAGAAATAGTTTTCCATCAAATGTGTCTTGCTCAGCTACAAATAACTAAAGTAAGGTTTGTCATATATAAGTGTTAACATACGCTATGGAAAAAGTAGCAAGCAATTCTCCCACAAGAAAGGAGCAAAAGGCTCTAATGATAGAACAGGCAATATGTTTCTCAATTTGAATTTGGTTGCAGAAGAATCTAGTCATTTCACTGAAATCAAAACAGCCAAGGCAAAATGGAGATCTGGAAATCATGTTTCATTGATTTTAGTGAGATAACCATAAGGTTGTGCTTTGCTTTCTCAATGTATTCAGTGGAAATTCCAAGTGGCAAATTATGGATAGATAAGGTCCTTGATTTTAAATATATTCAAAGGCTAGGATTTAAAGAACAAGCTCATTGCCATTTTTACTTACATGAAAAATGAACTGTTTCCCACCCACCTCCAGTTAAACAATATGCTTTCTAAAAGCTCCATGTCCTTCATAAATAAGAGTTTATATGGTGCTTTAGAGAAGAGGCAGTGGATGAGAAACACAAATCCATTGATTCATTAGATTCCAAATATTTTTATTCTACCATTAAGTGGTGTGTATGTATGAGGAGGAGGGAATATGCGAGAAAGAGAGAGGGAGGGAGAGGGAGTGTTGCTGTTCTCTCTGAAAATCCTTACTTACTTTAAATCATTAAAAATGTTCATCTTGTCTATCTATATAAAAATGTCTTTCCTCTTATATTTTTTATATTTATAAATAATATAATTTATAATTACTACCTCCTTAAACTCTCCTAATCCATTAGAAATTTAGAACTCATTGTCCCTTCTCATCTACCAATACGTTTCTGTGAATATCCAAAACAGTATGTGGTATGGTAAAACGTTGCCAAGAAAATAACATGGACACATCCTTGTAGACATTCAAGAGTGGTTCAGTGGCATCTTCATCTTATTAGTGAAGAAAAGACAGTATTCTTGTATTCAGTCAAAAATAGTAACAATTCTTCGCTTTCATTCTTAAAAAGTCATTGGATCTCAGTTCTCTTTTATATATTACACTAGTGTCACTCTTTACTTCAATTCCTACCATTTCTTTGATCATGTTCAAAGTGGGTGGGGTATTATTCTGAAAGAATCATAGAAAAGGACCTTGGAGGTCTTTTAATCCAATCCCCTGCCCTAGGCAGGAATCCTTATTCCACCCTAGAAAAATGGTTGTCCAATCTTTTCTTGTAAACTACTAGTGATGGCACGCACACACAATTCCAGTCCTAGAAAAATGCAGAGAAGAGCAACAAAGATGGTAAGGAGGTTAAACCATACGATGAAGAACTAAGGGAATTATATTAGTTTAATGAAGGTATATTTAGCTTAATGAAGAAAAGGCTTGGAGTGACATTATAGCCATCTTCTAATAGTCAAAGAGCTGTCAAAGGGAAGAGGGGTCAATTTATTCTCCAAAGCCCCTGAGGGTAGGACAAGAAGCAAAGGGTGGAAACTAGTTGGAGAGAGATCTAACTTGGAACTAAGCAACTCGCTCTCCTGACAGTGAGAACAGGCTCATTCATGCCCTATTCTGCTTTCAAAGAGCTTAGAGTGACCTGCATATGGTTTCTAGCTAGTTCTCGTTGATGTAGTTCTCACATGCTTCCAGTTCCAAATCAGTACTATCCATATGATGGTTGGGGATAACGCAGAATGCATTCTAGTATTTCTGGACAACAGATAGGAAAAGCTTTGAGATATAAACATTTAATATCTTCCTGCATTTTGAGTATGTAATTCCATTGCACTCATTCCAAGTATTCAAAGGGTTTTAGAACTGTTTGTTTATTCAATTTCTATAGCCACCTATCTCAGCCAAATGACTCTCAAATATTTAGCATATAAATGCACATTATACCCATGGGACAATTCTCATGAACAAAATTAAACATCTATCTGAAACAAGCCCACCTGTTACCATAACTTCATCTTCCAGACAAAACTTGCATGTGTCGAACAGCAAACAGTGATTCAATACTGTGGAACTTCCATTACATTTCAAATTATGTTTCAATGCAAGTAGTTTATCTCAGACAAATCAATGAAACACATGCATGTATATATTAAATATCGTGTTGCACTGGCACTTGTTCCAGATTGCTATCTTTTACAAAACCACTTTTGATAAACAACAATCCTCAGGGCTCCCACACACCCTAGTCACCATTTCCACAAGGAGTCATTGCTGCAAGCAATATTCTTACCCATACCAAATATGTAAGCCTGAAGCAAATTTCCAAAGAAACAGCTGTTTCTGGGTACCTTGGCATCTGGTTAAATTATTTGCCAGAAAGAAAAAGGAGATACTTTAAAGGCTTCCAGAGAGACAGATAGGGTTAGAAGAGTAAAGAGATGCAGCTGTGACAGCTGAAACCAGGATAAGTCCACACTGATCTTTTTCCCTGCTTATCACAACATCCATTAATCAATGGCAATCTCAGCAGCCCCCCCCCCCCCCAGATCTACAACACTGCCACCTCTCAAAAACTGACTGCTCAGCCTTGTAATCCACTCGAAAAACTGTTCATCTGAGGAAATGACAGCAGAACTGTTGTTTCCTACTTAGGGCCAAAATATTAATGCAATTCTTCGTTCTTGTCCCTTTTATTTTAAAATAAAAAGGCACATTTACAAGCCTTTTAGCTTGTAGGTCTGTTTTGCACTCTCTCACCATTTCTTTCAAAAATGTCTCGTTTAATTTCCATGTAAGTGGAGGGGGGCATGCTTGTCTGCCTCTGCTGTACGTGTTACTGCAGACTTTTCATTGTTGGCAGCCTAAATCCCATCTGTTTACTGTGACTAAATTACAAGCTAACCTTTACCCTAGCCAGAATGAAGCGAGTCATTAAAAATATATCCTAGGGGTATGTAAGGAAATTAATTAAGGCTCGGAGATCAAGCTATGAAAATAATATCACAAAAAAATACGTCAGCAATTATGCACCGAGAACTGTCAACTGAGAACACTTGAAGTTGAATAAAAGACCACAGGCAGGCAGTGATGGATTTTTTTTCTCTCTCTCCAAATGTTGTACAGGATAGGTGCCAATTCATACATTCATTCCACTGTAATTTCCATTAGAAGGTCTTTCATGATGTCATATTTTCAAAACTGCTAAACTTGTTTGAGTAGGACAATGATAGTGGGACAATAGAAATGTGTGCCTACCTCTAGGGAGAAATGATATCTCTATTGTCTTTGTTGTTTAACAACACCAACTCCCATTAAATTCTTTTCTCTGCTATTTGGCTTCTCAGGGATTTTAGCACTATTCACAGAGAGTTGGACACAACTTAGTGGCTGCCAACAACAACAATAAAGCTATGCAAAGCATCCAAGAGAGACACTTTACAATGTGTCTTGGCATTAAAGTAGCCACGTCCTTTAGAAGGTGCTTTGAATACTACTCGCAGTTGTGTTTATATGTACATGGAGGGACAACCACTCATTTTGCAGAGCTCTATTTAGAGTTATCCTGGCAAATAGATGGAGAAGAAATTGAGGTAGTAACAGATTTTATTTTCCTGGGCTCCAAGATCACCGCAGACAGGGACTGTGTATTTACAAGATTACGTGTGCACCATCCAAGAGGGGAGGTATGTTGCGTCCTCAAGCCATGCCATCACATAACAACATGAGACTCACTTCCATTGGCTGAGGCTTGACAGTTCTGCCAGCAGGAGAATAGACACACCCTATTGGCTGCCCGTTTGACAACTGATATATAAATAGCAGTTGTCGTTGCCGATTACCTGTTCTTGTTATATGTTGCCGTGCCCTAATAAACGGACTTATTATTATTGCCACTTGCCTCAGTGCCTATTCCTTTGTGTAAAACCAAACTCACAACAGGCCCCCTGTCATGTGACAATTTTTTTTTGTCAGAAATTAATGTTTACTTCCAATTCCTGGCAAAAAGACGGCCCATAGCGAATAATGGGTTTGCTTAACAACTGTGGCGTTCACTTAACAATCACTAGGAAAAAAAGGTCATAAAACTGAATGCAGTCATGTCATGACTTGCTTTATGACCCTCCCGACTTATGACCAAAATGGCAGACTCAATTACTGTTGTAAATTTAAAACTATCTGTGTTGGCTCTATGCCTCTGTTTTCTGATGCTATTCTGCTTTATTTTATTTGGCTTGGCTTGGCTTGGCTTGGCTTGGCTTGGCTTGGCTTGGCTTGGCTTGGCTTGGCTTGGCTTGGCTTGGCTTAGAATGCAGTATTGCAAGGAAACTCTGCCCTTATCCAGGAGTTTGATCATAATGGGGCTCAAGGTTGATTCAGCCTTCCATCCTTCTGAGGTTGGTAAAATGAGGACTCAGATTGTTGGGGCAATTCACTGACATTATAAACCACTCAGAGAGGGCTGTAGTGCAATATGAAGCAGTATATAAGTCTACGTGTTATTGCTTTAAAGATTTTGATGCTCAGTTAGTTAGGTAAAGCTATGCCAATATATATAAGCTCTGTGATACAGAAGCAAACAAACTTCTCCTTTCCCTTTTAGAAATGATAACATTAATAGTATTTGGTAACTGAGTAACAATTACAATAACCATAATATGAAAAACTTGAAATTGTCAAAAGTTCCTTCTTGGTTAAAGTTAACGATAGATTTTTGAATTATAACTGGAACAATCATGTTGGGACGAGGTCATTTCATTTAACCAATGCTTCTTCTAAAATCCTGTCTGCATTGTTTATTTTATCTGAGGAGGGAGGGAGTTTAAGTTAAAAAATGGATTGCAAGCATAAACAATATACTTCCTAATCTTAAGGCCAAAAATATATTATTTGAACTTAAATATAGAATTGTGGGTGTTTGAATAATGGAGTTTTGGGCTCTTGGTACACAGGCAGCATAAGCTTTGTTGTACAATAATTTGTATAATGGCAGATACTTACCTATTACATCATGCATCAAATGTGTTTTTATTATTCCTTTTTATTTTGTGTTATTTCTTTTTTTTTTTTATAAAGCATATGGCATAATATTGCTTCATGGAAGAACTGATTTAGCAGTCAGTGTAATATAACTGCAATATACCTATATTTATTTTAATTCAATGAAATTTATATTAATAAACATTCCTTTTGGCAACAATGACAAAGTGCCAGAATGTCTAGAGTAAATTTTCTATTGATCTTCAAGACCCAAATTCACTCCAGTTCAATATTATTTATATTGGTAATTACTAAATAGAGTAGGCAGGGCTTGGACTGCAACTAAAATTGACATTCAGGCAATGTAATGCTGTAATGAAGCTTTAATAAACTACTAAAAGACAACTTCACAAAATGAAGTAAACAGTGATCATAAACACATAAATCAGTGCTGCAGATCTGAAATACATAACTGGTATTGATATTTTCTTAAAGAAACTTTTTATTATCCAAATATAATTACTGAATGAGATAGCATTACTTAAAATCATTTTCCCCCCTAGATATTGACAGTTGTTCAGAAGCATTAATTTTAGCTGGCATTCCAAAATTGACTGACATAGTCTTTACAGACAAGCCAAATCCAGAAGCACAAGGGGAAAAAGACAGAAGTATCTAATGTTTCTAAGAGTGGAGGTGGAGTATTCCTTGATTAATTTGAAACAATAAGAAACTTATAGATCATGAGAAATGGAGAGTGGTCTTGAGCAGATCCACTCATGTAGTTCTCACTTAACTAACAGAATAGAGTTGGTACTGTAGCATAGTCTGAACTTATTTAAGCAAAATATAAGCATTATGAACATTAAGGGTTTTTTTTTAGAAAGTTTATTTTTGAAACATCAAAGCTACTAATCATCTTACAGCCTTTTTGGTAATCATACTTTTAAAAATACATGTTGTGGGAGACTGGGTAAGAATTTGAACCAATATAGACATACAAAGAGAACTGAGATGCTAATTGAAGTGCAGCTTACTACTACTGTACTTCAAAACTAATACAATAAATGTCAGTGCTGTTTGTGTTCCAGTATAATGTCTTGTTCATATTCTAACTGAGTTTACATATGAATACTTTGATATAAAACTAACCCAACCAAAAATATCCTACATGTATTTATCAAACTCCTTTAAAAATGCCTTGAAGTTTCAAATGTACACAGATTTTTCTTCATCCAATTCTTCTTGTTTTATTTCCCTGGCAGAAAAACCTTGAAGTAGCTGAACTGGTGGAAAGAAAAAATAATAATTAAAAAATACATTTCCTTTCTAGCTCAAAATTGGGAGAATCCAGAATATGCACTATCCCATTCATTTTTCTAGGGCTTTCCTCTCCAGCATTGCTTTCATTCCTTATCCAGAAGCCGCTCCCCTCATGCCCATTCCTGCCATTCCCTTTCCACTATATATTCATCAATGATCCTCAGCTTGTCTGGTCCCTCTATTTATCCACATCATTTCCCACAGACCATGAAAGATAACTGCCTATCTATTCTGGTTCCATATACCCTATCTTGAAAAGCACATGCCTTAGATGGCAGATACTCCAAGCCTTTTTTTAAAAAATGCCTGTTTGTCAGATCACTTTGAAAAGGAAAAAGATAGATTTACACTTGACAT
Organism: Grayia smithii; assembly: GCA_032468115.1. Classification (NCBI taxonomy): domain Eukaryota; kingdom Metazoa; phylum Chordata; class Lepidosauria; order Squamata; family Grayiidae; genus Grayia; species Grayia smithii. The sequence goes on from JANHFM010000827.1 coordinate 472,638, forward strand.
TTACAAGACTGACAACAGATGGGGATATTTGTTGTTTTGTTTTATAACAGCTCTCTTCCTCCTCCTCCTCCTCCTCCTCCTCCTCCTCTCTCTCTCACTCTCATTCTCTCTCTCCATCCCCTCCCTCCTCTGTGAAAAATATCTCTTAAATTGGAGACAGGACTGCATGTGACCTGCATACCTTACTACTTTCTATCCCTGTTTTGCAGCTTTTAGCAGTTAGGTGTTGGCACAAAAATTGCATGCATCAAGGAGGATATTGGTGCATATGTGGAATGCACAGATTTCTAATTAGCTAAGAAAACCAAGTAAGCATAGGAGGAAGGGAGAATTATATGGAAAAGGATATCAGCTTTAAGTATTTGTCATGTTTATATTTTAAAAATAAACTCAAAGCAGAAATTAATGGCAAATTTATTGAATTTCTCTCTTGCTATTTCTCTGCCTCTCTCCTTCCTGAGTTCTGACAGATAGATATGGGAGACAGTTGAACTGTGAACTATGGTTCTACATAGTTGACTTTTGCTAATGAGGATTTGATAAAGCTATGGTGCAAGGAATTTTTCACACCAGGACAACTCTACTGATTTCATTGTAAAATATCAGTGAATGGTGTCCAACTTGCCTGGTCTCAAATTCCTTTTTTTTCCCCTTACAGTTTATTATGACTAGTTGCAAATCATGTTATTTTGGGGCCCCACCAGAATCTGAGGGTATATGTTCTGCCTGAATACTGAATAAAAAAAAATACTAGAATTTATGTATTTTAATGAAGATTGAAATACATTAAAGTATATATATATACTAGCTGTTCATAAATGTACCTCTGACTTTCTTCCACTTGAAAATTCCATTGTAACTTTTCATTAATATATGGTACCTGGAATAGGTTTCATATGACTATTCCCCATTTCCCATTTGGCTTGACATTTCCAGAGTTCAGATGGAGCACTAATAACCTTTCTGAGCTGCTCCCTCTAATGATGTCTGTTCAGTAAATGAAATGTGAGCCAGGCCACAATTATGAAATATATAGGAGTAAAAATTATTTAATTGCAAAAAGTTGTTAGAAATGAAACCAAGATTCCTTTAAAAATAGTGATAATTGTTATTCACATAGTTCTTTGGTTAAGCCCTTTATTTAGACTTCTTCTGTTGCTTTATTGTTTAACTCCATTGCCAATTTGCTAAAGTCATAATTGTGACATTCTCCATTTGAGCCAATCTTATTCTTTACAATAGGTATGGAACTGACACTGAAATGACTTCATAGTCTTATTTAACAAATGTTTTCCAGTTATCTAAGCTCACAAATAATTGCATTGGCAAAACACTATTACTTAGTATTATATTTCCAAATGTCTAGCTATCTAGTTGAAAATATTCAATAATTTGATACACAATAAGATAAACAGTTTGTTTCGTTTTCTGATAGGAATGTATATATATATATATATGTAGGTCTTCGGTCATTCGGGTTTTCTCCCACGTAAAATTGGAAGTATCTGGGCAACGTTTC
>JANHFM010000827.1:474256-484356 GCA_032468115.1 Grayia smithii
AATCATCTTTGTTGCTCTTCTCTGCACTCTTTCTAGAGTCTCAACATCTTTTTTACATTGTGGTGACCAAAACTGGATGCAGTATTTCAAGTGTGGCCTTACCAAGGCATTATAAAGTAGTATTAACACTTCATGTAATCTTGATTCTATCCCTCTGTTTATGCAGCCCAGAACTGCGTTGGCTTTTTTGGCAACTGCAGTACACTGCTTGCTCATATTTAAATGGTTGTCCACTAGGACTCCAAGATCCCTCCCACAGTTACTACTATTGAGCAAGATTTCACATATGCTGTACCTGTGCATTTTGTTATTCTTGCCTAAATGTAGAACCTTACTTTTTTCACCATTGAATTTCATTTTGTTAGATAGTAATGTCTCCAATTGTATATTTTGCTATTTCTGGCACATCCATGGAACCCATATCCCCCTGCTTCCGTACTTTTATTAGCTCCTCCCATGTGGTCATAAAGGGACAAAATGGCCACAGAAATGGAATAGTAGGACTTGCCTCAATCACAGATGTTGGACGTTATTTATGTTGGGTTAAGCAGTTCACAGAACAGAGTGGCAGTTTATTGACTGGAGAAAATTAGATTAGTGTCAAACAAACCTGATTTTAGGGGCTAACTAACTCCCTCAGTGTTAATTGGCTGAATCAATTAGTTTTTTTAGTTCGCCCAACACACTAACCCACCCTTCAATAGTTAATCATTCCATGTGAGCAGCCTGTATGCAAGATTAATAGCAATTAAACCTTCATCTCATTTCCTGTATTGGAAGTTAAACTGTAGCTTCCTTGGAACCTGCAGAATATAGACCTTCTATATTCTGGAAACAAAATATATAATGCTGAGGTTGATATGAATAGAGATGAAATTCTATCACAATTGTACTGACTCATTCTTTGCACTGACTCATTCACATAAGCCTGAATTCACGATAAGCCTTTAAAACAATAGACACTCCATATAATATACTATACTTACAACCAAATACTGCATATTAACTTTTTTAAAAGCATCACAAGCTAGAAAATAAGCTAGTGAGCTCTCAAACCGCATACAATGTTGTACATAAGTATCTAACCCAGGGGTGGGTTCTATTTACTTTTACTCACGGTTTGAAACAGGAGCATGCACATGCGCTTCGCTCCCACACATGTTTCTGCACATGTGCAGATCACCTGTGATGATGTCAGGGTGGGTGGGCAGAGCCTCCCGGCGGTTTTACTACCAGTTCTATAGAACTGGACAGAACCAGGAGCAACCCACCACTGATCTAATCTCAAAAATAATTTCAGACTAATTATCTAGTTGACTGCCTGCTCTTTAATTTAGTCATCACTCCATGTTTTAGGTGGTAAGGAACATACAGGTTTGAAAAGCAAAATATCTTTTTTCAAAAGGTGAATTTGTCCAATGTCAATTATAGATCATTACTCAATCCTCAGAATCATTTGAGTGCTTTGTTAAGATAACAGGGCAAATTCATCCTGTTTTCAGAGCTTTGTAACATGCCTTATTAGGTAATTGATACACCAGGTTCATGCTTACACATCATCAACTTAGCTGACAGTCTGAGGAATGAAGAAAAGCTCTAAGAACACTTTGTCATTGACAAGCAACATTTATATCGCTAACACTAAGCACCATATTCCATAAGTAAATAAGATGCAAGGAAACCCACAGAATCTAGTTAAACATTCAAAGAAGGTCAAATCATGAATTGGACAATCCACATTTAATATGAAAACTCAGTGGGGCAAAGGATACTTTTACTTTTCTCCAACAATTTAATGTCATACAGGAATATTTATGCAAGGGTATGAATATGCAAGCCCAAATGAGTTCTTAGTCCATGAAACAGAATATAAGATTTCCACCTTACATATTAGACCTATAGGAGGCAACATGGTTATGATCCTACTGTTAGTACATGGGACTGCCCTTGGGGTGTACCCAGAGGCGCCAGCTAGTCCAGAATGCAGCCGCGTGGGTAGTTACGGGAGCTTCCCGTTACTCCCGAGTAACACCTCTCCTGCGCGAGCTGCACTGGCTGCTGGTAGTCCTCCGGATTCACTTCAAGGTGCTGGTGCTCACCTATAAAGCCCTATATGGCATCGGCCCAGGGTACTTGCAGGACCACCTTCTTCCTTCATCCCACCGTCCTGTGTGCTCACATAGGGCTGCACTCCTCAGGGTACCGTCGGCCAGACAATGTTGGCTGGCGGTGCCCAGGGCGAGGGCATTCTCTGTGGGCGCACTGACTCTCTGGAATGGGTTGCCCACCGACCTCCGGACTGCACCTGACCTCCGCTCTTTCCGTCGTGACCTGAAGACGTGGCTGTTTCAACAACTAGGCTGATGAGATTCGGGTTTTAAAATGGAGTTTGTTTTAAAATTGTTTTTAAATTGTTAATTTTAAATTGTTATATGAGTTTCTTTTAATCTTTGTAAGCCGCCCCGAGTCTTTTGGGAGAAGGGCGGCATATAAATACAAATAATAAAATAATAAAATAAAATAAATAGTACAACTATGTGTCTTTGTCCAAAACAGTGTCTCTCCCAAGTGCCCTTGCAAATGGAGTGGGATTTTCTCAAAAAAATAAAATAAAAACCACAGTTGAGAAACTTGTGGCCCTCAAGATATTGTTGAAATCCAGCTCTACTTGGCATGGAACTTATTATTCAAAGAATAAAAATCAAACTTTTCCCTTAGGAGATGGTTCACCCTTCTAGAACATTTTAAGCTATGAGCTGGATTGATATAAAAACAACAACTATTCAATAAGATGGAGGAAACGGTAACGAAATGTGATGTTCTATTTGTAATCTTCATCATATTCATTCTCAAAGATAGCATCTTAGTAAAATGTATTCCCCACATGCTGTAATTTTATCATTCAAGAAGAAAAAACTAGAATTTCCATTTGAATTAGCATCCACCATTTGAATTCTCTCCACTGCATTTTTTTAATTGAATTTTACATCTGACCACTTCTCTCGCAAGCCTTCCAAAAAGGATTTTATGCACACCACAAGCGAGTCAGTTCTCACCCTCTTCCCTTCCAGGTTACCAGAGTCCAAAAAACATAATCCAGCCAGGGTCCTGTCCTCTGAGCTATTACAGAATAACAAAAACCTCCTTGCCCCTATTGCCCAAAATAAAAACAAAATACATTTCTAATGCTCTCTAACCTTGTTTTCTTTATGTATTTGCGTCCATTTCTCTGATGGTTTCCAAAAACAAAGCAAAACCCAAGAAGTTGCTCTTCCAGAAAGCTATGCAAGGGAAGCTATGTTTTTTTTTTAAGGTAATGAAATCATTTAACTCCTCAAACATTTTTCCAGCCCACCTTTCTTGCATTCTAAATGCTCCCCTGATATAGGAAGGTGAAATGATAACGTGTCAGCAAATTTGAAACCGGGCACTTTTCCAAAATAGCTGTGCCCATAGCTCTGTGCTGCTTTTTATAATCTGCACTGGGAAGATGAGTTGTGAGAAAACATTGTGGAAGAGGAATAGGAGGAAGGAGACAGTAATGAGCAGATGAACCAAAGGCAGGCAGTGAGGCAAAGGTTCCTATGAATGGAGAAAAGGTAAATAGTAGCCTTGCTGTGGATTCAAATAAAACAGAACAGAGTTGTAATCCATTCCTCCAAACTAATATTAAAGCCCAACATGGACTCCTCCACAGACAAAAGACAGCAACTCCAAGAATTCTTTTAACCAACTCCCTTTAGTTTTTCTTTACAGTGAGATGTTCAAATGATGTGATGATAAATGCACATTTGGTTATTATTAAAACTAAAATTATTTTTTGCATTCAAGATTAGTGCTACCTGAGACAACTCAGATGTTCCTTTTCTCCTTAATTTCATCTAGAAAATTCTGGGAATTTCAATTCTCCCATCAGAAGGGCAACAGCTTAGGGAAATTTATGATTATGGGCTGTCATTTCAGACTTTCCAATGCTCAGCTGAAAATAAGCTAACATTTGTATCAATATAAGAGATGCCATTTCTTTTACAATGACAGTTGTCAACCAAGATTTATCGCCCACTGACAAAATGATATGAGATCTTCAACTATTTTTATATATCAAATTAATGTCCAGAAAAGCACTTGGTAGGACCTAAGTCAGTTTGCAGTTTGGAAAAGAAAATCAAAACATCCGTAAACATTTCTAGTATCCAAGTAATAAATGTGCAAATCCTTATTTTGGCTAGAGGGAAAATTGTCATCTCCAACCATGGTGCAGTGAAATTGACAAGCTAAACCTTGTGGAATTTTTAGCCACACATCGTTCCTCATCAGAAGCTGTTTTCCTGGGAAATGGGAAATTTCTTACACTCATTAATTTTTACTTTGGCTTTCTTGATGTGGTTTCCATTTATAACAGTTCCTTTAGTTTTTCTTTACAATTAAACATTCAAATGATATGCTGATAAATGCTCATTTGGTTATTATTAAAAACTAAAATTATTTTTGCATTTGAGACTGGTGCTACTTCAGACAACTCAAATATTTCCTTTATCCGTAAACATTTGAAAACACAGTCAATCATGTAATTATCATCAACAATTTGAGGATTTAAATGTACTTGGTTAGGTAATAATGACAGATGAAATTGCTTTAATTAAAAAGATGAAATTATTGGTGGAAGTATTCAATCTCTAAAAGAGTTTGCCTGCTTGTTTTTGGGCCTGTGCTTTGTGTCATTTCAGTTCACGTTAATAAAAGTAGGTATTAACTGACTGACTAACTGATCTATTATATGCCATCAAGTAATTTTTGGCTCCTAATGGCCACACAGATTTTTGCAATAAATAATTAAGAAATAAATAAAGTAGAATCAGTAGTGGGTTGCATGAGCAGAAGCGTCCAGTGCAGGTGGGCAGAGCCTCCCATCACCGCCACTACCGGTTCGCCACTACCGGTTCGCCGATTCGGGTAGAACCAGTAGCAACCCACCACTGAGTAGAATCCTAGGATATACTACAAAAACAGTTTGATACAGTAGCACATTGTCATGTAAATATTTATAAGGCTGTATTCAATGTTTGTTAGGGAAGTAACTGCTTTTGATCCACTGGGATATATATACTTCAGGTAAAAATGTACTGTTTAAAGTGTCCTTGTATAGTAAAAGTTTTTATTCTACATAAATTGCAGGACCCTTCAGTAGAAACTATTTTATCTCTGAGTTACCTACTGACTATATTACACAGCTGATGAGATGAGACAGAGAGAGGGAGGTAGGGGGGGAAAGATTACACTTCCTGTGCTCCAACCCCACATACATGTTGAAAATACATTTACCAGCACCAGTCATAGCCTACTATGGGATCTCAATTCCATTAAGGAGATTAAATGGAGGATGGATCACACACATATTTTGCTTACAGATTTTCTAATGTATCTAATTTTGTTTTAATTTTAAGGAGTAAATGAATTGAAAAGGTCTACTGAAGCCCGACAAAGTCACTGCTGGTCAAAATAAGCAATATTAAGCTATATGAACCAACAACTTGATCTAGCTGCTAAAATATATATTATCACTATGCATACAGATATTACTAACAAAACAACAAAAATAGCTATTCTCTAACTATAGAATTTGTCAGGTTTTTACTTACTTTCTTATGGAATAAGTTAGGGTGTGGGTGTTTTAAAAATAGACTTTTTCAGTTTGGGAAAGAGGTGGAGGCAGGAAGAGGTGATTTTTCCACAGCACTGCTTACTTTTAGGAGAGAAATCCTTAGGGCTCCTTAAAAGAAAGGCATAAATTGTAGCAGTATATTATGAAATGCTTCCATCTAGTGGAATAAAAATTATTTGCATGTACTGAAATAACATCGAACATGTATTTTCAAAACTTACCATCAAAATACCTCTGCATATTGGTTATATTGCACCTTTCTTTTGTTAATAATTTTGTCTCCTAATCAAGATGTAATATCTACTTCGATTTTGTTTTGCTCTAGTAGTTTTAACAGATAATGATTTCTAAATGAACCATAAGAAAGAGAATCCAAAATCTACACTGAACCAGTTAACTTTATCAGAGTAAACTGAAGATAAAGTATTTAAAGAGAGCCAATTGGCCTAGCCTGGTTAAGGCATCAGCTAAAAACCAGGAGACAGTGAGTTCTAGTCTTACCTTAGGCACGAAACCCAGTTGGGTAACTTTATCTCAGCCACTCTATCTCAGCCCAACCCATCTCACAGATCTGCTGTTGTGGGAAAAATAGGAGGAGGAAATAATATTAGTATGTTTGCCACCTTGAGTTATTTATAAAAAAATAATTATGGTGGTATTTATTTATTCATTTATTTATTTATAATGAGATTTATATGTCACCCTTCTCCTGGAGGATTCAGGGCGGCTAATAACAGGTAAAAATACAATAAAACAATTTTAAAAATTATCAATTTAAAATCGGATTAAAACTTCATTAAAACATTAAAAAACTCCCTTAACGGATCAGCCAATTTGATGAAATAGCCATGTCTTCAGGTCGCAGCAGAAGGAGCGGAGATCGGGAGTTGTTCGAAGCTCAGTGGGCAACCCATTCCAGAGGGTTGGTGTGCCCACAGAAAAAGCCCTCCCCCTGGGGACCGCCAGCCGACATCTAAATTAATAAACCATTTTAATAAACCATCTAAATTAATAAACAATTTTTAGAAATAAAGTACTAGGAAGGAAAGTTGGGATGGTAGAGGGTGTTCAGCATATGCCAATATCACTTTTCATTCACATTGGAATAGTCACCAAATATATAAACTTATCCAGGATCAAACCAAAATTATCAAAGATTCCTATAAAGACTTTGGGGTGGTAGGGAAGCAAAAAAAATCAGTCCCTCATTTTTGGAAGCATAAAAAATCAGTTGTTAAAATAAAAACAGTTTTATCCTAACCTCTGGAAAGCAAAGCTGGAGTAATTTAAACATGTACTAATTTGTGATACATAAAAATGAGAATAGAAGCCATGAAAGAGGCCAGTTTATAACCTGAGAAAAAAAATGTTATAAACATTTCTCTAATAAAGACATTGTCTTTGTATTGCTTTATACTGTAATCTATTAGGAAAATTAAAGCTCTGATCTTACCATGTTTTTGTATTTACAGTCAGTCTCTACATGATGGAGAGCAAAGATACATTCAGAATTAAGCTGATCACTTCACTGTTGTCTGCAATAGTCTTGGTAATATTTTTATGCCAAATTTAGTCTTGCAATATATTTCATTTAATGTTTCAGCTCCATTGTTGTCTCCTAAAATAAAATTCCTTGATTTTTGATCTTGTTCAGTAGATTTATTTTTTAAAAAAAACATGCAAAGAGTTTGAAGGCCTGCAGCTGAGCAGTTTTGTCAGCCACTGATGGACAAATTTGCTGTTGTTCCACATCATATAATCATGCCTGATAGCTTAATTTATCACCAGATATTTAAAGTATTTAGGACATTTGCTATATTAACAGCTTCCGTTTGTAACTTTTAAAATTGCAATATTTGTTGTTCATCATTGCTGGATTTAACTCCCTTTTTGGCTTTAGTAAAAGATACTGAAGTTATTGGGTGGGGCTATAAGCAATGCCATATATTTTTTATTGAAGAAACATCATTGAAGTGCTTCTAGCTTAATTAGAAATACCAGTTTTTAAACTCTTAAAATGCACATTCTATGCTTGCCAAAAAGGAAATGGATTTTAGTTCAAAATGACTTGAAATAAAAGCAGATGAATGCTTTTTCCCCTTGAATGTTTAAGCATTAAAACAAATATATGACATCACTACCCTTGCATTTCTCAGTAATTTTTTCCAGGACTGAACTTTTGTGGCTGCAAACCTAATTTTTTAAGGAATACCAGCTGCACTTCAGTGTCAATGTACGTAGCTCAGTGTGTGTGTGTGTGTGTGTGTGTGTTTGTGTGTGTGAGAAATATGACTAGCCACTCACTTCAAGCTTGTAATAATATTATTGTACCATAAAGAGCTAGCTTTCATAATTTTCTGTTATGATACCATTAAGAATCTGACTTCTAAAAACTGGCTACTTTCTACAGGTAGTTCTCGACTTATGACTACAACTGAGCCCAAAATTTCTGTTGCTAAGTTGTTAAGTGACCTGTGGTCCCCATTTTACATACTTCCTTGCCACAGTTGTTAAGTGAAGCAGTGCAGTTATTAAGTTAGTAACACGGTGTTAAATGAATCTGGCTTTCCCACTGACTTTGCATATCAGAAGGTCACTAAAGGTGAACACATAACCCCAGGACATTGCAACCATCCTATATATGAACCATTTGCCAAGCATCTGAATCTTGATCATGTGACCATGGAGATAATATAAGTCGGTAAGTGTAAAAAACAGTCATAAGTCATTTTTTTCAGTGCTGTTGTAACTTCGAACGGTCACTAAATGAATGGATGTAAGTCAAGGACTATCTGTATTTCATATAAAAGTGAACGTAAAAACAGGGGCTCTGGCTCAGGGGTATCAAACTCAATTTCACTGAGGGCCGCATCAGGGTTGTGTTTGACCTCGGGGGGCCGGGGTGGACGTGTCCAGGATGGGTGTGGCCAGCTCGACATCACTCATGTCAGGGGGGTGCCTATGGTGGCCTGAGTGCTCTGTCAGCAAAAACAGGCTCCCAAGCTGTTTTCGGCTGCATTGGCCTCCTGTAACCCTCTACCAGTGAAAGTGGAACTCTGGAGGGCCGCCCATGGACCTCGTGAGCTCCATTTTCGCTGGCAGAGGTGTCATGGGCCAATCCTTCGCTAAGCATCCTGTGGGCCAGATCCGGACCCCGGGCCTTGAGTTTGACACCCCTGCTCTAGCTGAACCTGAACCAAACTGAAATACAGAAGTTAATATACAGAATCCTAATCTAATTGTCTTCCATTGTTATAAGTGCAAACCCATCTCCTAGCCATTAAAAATAAGAAAGGGAAAGCAATAGTTTAGTTAAGTGGATCAACAGTCAGATTCTTATTTGAACAACTCTCTTTTTATTTTACTTTAGAAACTAACAAGACATTATGTTACGACATCTGAAAAGGGAATAGTGGGAAGAAAAAGCTACTTCTAATGCTTATCTTGAGCTCAGATAGAAACCACTTATTTAATATTCAATAGGGTAAATGAACTTACTTTTCAATTAAAAATGTCTAGGCAGTTTAAAATACTGCCTACCTGGCTGAAATCAGACAATTATATATCCAATAAAAGTCAGGAGCAAGCAGGAAGACTCACACATGTATCAAGCTAACTACTTTCTGCTTAAAATACAGGAATTTCTCCACACTGTTTGCCTTCCCTTGGGAACAGATAGATAAGGTTCCATGGGCTGGGCTGGAAGTCAGTCTTGAATTTCTTGCAGCTATGCAAAGATTCAAGGCTAATTCCTCATTTAAGCCCTCCTCCTGAATAAGCATTTCCCAACAATGCTGGCCTATACCAGAGGTATCTCAAGGCATCCATGGCACCATTTGTAATCTACAAATAAATTGTAATTATATTTAAATTATATTTAAATCGTAGATTGTTATACAGCTAAAACGTTACGCCTACAGTAGCTTTCCACAAAGAAAGTGTACATATGCCAGGGTTCATTTTTTAAACAAAAATGTATTTCTATTTTTCAAAATACAAATTACATACAAAATTGATAAAACACCCGAAAATACAGTTAAACAAGGCCATTATAAATTTAATTTAAAAATAGTAATAAAAGCCAAAAGAAAGAAAACAAAAAGACTTCATATATTAAACTTAACAATAGTCACTGGTTTACCAATATACATAACAATAGAATTAATATAACAATGTTTTGCCACAGTAGTATTTACTGCTTTATTCTTTGAATAATAGAAAATATCACTTTTTCATAATAGTTAAGTCACACTTCAAAAAGCCCACATTCCTTAATATCGGAAATAATATAACTTTCCCAGTTTTTCAGTATAATTTTTTTATCCAAACTCCAGGCTCTATTCAGCTATAATTCCTTCTAAAGCAGTGGTTCTCAACCTGTGGGTCGGGACCCCTTTGGGGGTCGAACGACCCTTTCACAGGGGTCGCCTAAGACCAT
>JANHFM010000827.1:566024-577540 GCA_032468115.1 Grayia smithii
GCATCCCACTGGCTTCTCACCCGGCAACCTGACTGCTCTCTCTGACTGCTGGTGCCACTCTGGGAACTCGGCCCGAGAGTCCAGCACTCCAGGAGAACGAGACTTGGCTGTGGTTTCGCTTCCTGCCAGCAAAGAACTGGAGCAAGAGGTGCAGAAGCCTCCAGTGGCTGGCAGGGCGGCAGCCCCCCAGGAGGGAGAGGGCCAGGCCTGGCTGTGCCACCATGGAGCCCGCAGTGGAGGTGCTTATCCAGCTGGAGAGGGACATGGTGCAGGTGGAGAGGCCAATGCAGCTCCTGCCGAATCCACCCTGGCTGAGCGATCACATTTCATTTTGTGGTGGAAGAAGGAAGAAAGTGAACGTGTGCATGTGCATGAGCAGCAGCCCTGGGATGTCTGCAGCCAGCCTGCCCTCCCAGAGCACCACACAGCCACTGTTTGCTTTCATCAGCTCCAGCAGGCAACGGTGTGCGTTTAAGGAGAGCGAGCATCTTCTCCTGAACACAGCTTCGGTGTTCACTTTCCTCCTCCTCCAGAACACTGGCACCACATTCAGGAGAAGACACTCGCTCTCCTAAAATGCACAGCATTGTCAAAATGAAAGCGAACGGCGGCGGGGTTGCTTCAGGAGGGCAAGCATCCGTGTGCACATTGTGCAACCAGGCAGGGAGGGAGAGCGGTGGTGGCCCCTTCCAAGTGTAGCGCATGAGGTGAAGGTGGGCAAGGTGGCCGCAACTACAGAGGCACTGCAATCGCTCAGCCAGGGCGGACTTGGCCTCTCCCCCTAACCCATGTCTCGCTCTGGTTGGGTAACCACCGCCACCCAGACTAAAGGAAAACCGCCATGGAATCCGTGGTGGCACGGCTGGGCCTGGTCCTCCCCCTGTGCATTTAAGAAGGGGAGCACAGCTCCAGTAAGTTTCTCTACAAGAAGCCTACAGCCGCTGCATCTTTCAGCACAAGAAGCGCTTCCAGGTGCACTGAAAAAAAGAGGCTGCAGCTGCAGGCATCTCGTGACAAGGGAAAATAGGGTTTTAAAATAGAAAAAAGAAATTAAAAAGTTTTCCTATCAGGTTCTGTGGGCGTGGCGTAGTGGTGGTGGTGGTGGTTATGTGATTTAGTGAGTGTGGCTGTGAGTGACGTCAACTTGGTCACGCCCTCTCAACCACCACCAAGCCACGCCCACAGAACCCGATAGGAAAACTTTAAAAAAAAATTCATTTTAAAATGTTTAGATTTCACCCCTGCTTGGAGTCCTGACTGAATGGAAGAAAACTTGGGACTTTGTAATGTTTGTCCCAAAAATGATTGGTTTGATTCAACATGCTTAACTTATTTGACTTATTTTTTTTGCTTGCATAGCTCTTGAAATCATAGATTAATTAAAGAGGCTGTATTTTCACTATGTGTTAAACGACAGGAAAAAATGTCTATGGAGTTTCTCAGTCATCCAGGTCATGGTTGTCCCAAAGGTGCTTTTTCAAGAGGCAACGAGACTTTCTGGTTTTTCTTTGACGACGTTTTGCTTCTCGTCCAAAAAGCTTTTTCAGCTCTGAGAGCTGAAGAAGCTTCTTGGATGAGAAGCAAAACATCTTCAAAGAAAAAACAAAGTCCAGTTGCCTCTTGAAAAAGCACCTTTGGGACAATCATGACCTGGATGACTGAGAATCTCCATAGATAGTCTCTTGTGAAGTTGAATTTCAAGCAACTCCTGATTGAATTAGGTATACATTTAACAATTTCATGTTAAGCCTTTACAGGACTTTTTAAAGTATAGTGGCATCTGTACTATGGTTACTGACTAGAGTGTATTTTCCTTTGCAACATCTTCATTGGGCAAAGTAATCTTTGGTCAATAGAAGAATTAAACAATTTCTCCGGTCTCTTTTCCTGGAGATAAACTCAGAAATTTACTTTAAATTAATATTGGGAGCATGTGTCAGCATGTATATATTCCTCTGTTAGGAACTGTAGTATCATACAGTTCTTGCCCTTCTTTAAACCAGCTTGTTCATCAGCTAGAGATTTATCCTGTTCTAGACAGTTAAGAAGCTTATTAGGATTGAAATCGTGCATATAATTTACTAAATATGGTCAGGAGTCTGCACAATAATTGGAAGAGCTTTGGAGAGTAGCCTCTGGCCTGTGAATGTATCCATATGCACATATTCAAATATCTATTTAACTAGTTATTGGGAGAAAAAATCCCCAGAACTAATAGTCCTAGTTGATAAGTAGATTAAACTATTCAATATATAGTGTATTTGTGTGCACATATGTATTGAAAAATTTAAAAGCTTATTATCTTTCTTTTTTGGAGAGTGGATTGTCTGAAGTTCAAAGTTAGCTTCCTTTGAGATAAATACAAGCAATTCATTTTGATGACGATTGGTGAATTTCTTTTCAAGACTGCTTGGATTTTAATCTTCCTTTATTCCTGCAGTGCGCTTGTCGTATGAATTGAGGTTAATACTTTGTTTCAAATAGTTCACATCTCTAAGGTCCAACTAATAAATGGAACAGAAACTCTTCCAGTTGCCAGAAGTACTTTAGGACATGTTACATTTACTGTTGAAAATAGTTATATTCCTCCTTCAGTTCAGATGTGGAATGGAATAAGCAAAAAAAAAAAGTTGTAGGACTTCGAAACAGGGAGCTAATTTATGGTATTAAGAATCAGTCACTCAATGTCGCTTTTCCAAATCAGCTGCAATAATAATTTTCAGATTCCAGATAAGTCTTTTTTATATTAAGATGCTAACCTAATAAAGGGAAGTTTCAGCATGCCAAGGGAATAATACTGTCTCATTCTTGTGAGCTGTTTTTGAATTTTTGCCCAGTTAGTCAGTTTTCCTTTTTGTCCAGCAGCCAGTCCTTAACTGGCCTGCCATAACCCTGTATTCATTAGATGGGAATGTGAGGTCTAGCTAGCCCTAATCTATTTCAGTCCAGATAATCACCTTGGGCAAGGCCTGTATTATAATGACTACAGAAACTATACGTTTTGACATGGCAAGTGTGTTTTTTTTCACCTGTGAACTGTTAATGCATGTTTTGTTAATGTAAAACTCCACTGAGACATCCTATCCCAGTTGATTTCAAACCTGAGACAATATCAAGGCTATTTGTTTATTTATTTCATAATATTCCACTTAAAATATAAATAAAACTAAGTATATGTTGCTTTTTTATTTCATCTGAACCTATTATGAAGAGAGTATATGCTCTGTCTTGTGGCTGTTTGCAGCTATTAAAATATCTTAGGGACAGAGAAATATTTCTAAAAAATTTTAGGGACAGAGAAAATATTTTGTAATGAAAAATATTTCAAAATTAACTTTAAAGGAAAGAAATATAGTAGAAGGCTTTTCAAAATGAATGTTACAAAAACAAGGAAGGGTAAATGTGCAATTTTATCCTACAAATGCTATTATCTGGTTATACAAATTTACAAAAATGCCCAGTACTTTTTAAATTACTTTTTGAAAATATGCTAATAGAATGAATAACCTATGGCACTCTATTAATAATTTAAAATTAAGAAAAATAATATAATTTAAAATAAGATTTTAAATTCTAAATAGTAGGCCCCAATTGAAAAATATGCACATTTCCCCAATCAAGGAAATCATGACTTGTAATACATTTTTTATTTTAAAATTCAATTTCTCCAAAACATCAGAGTAACAGCAGAAGCATGATAGTACCAGTATGTGATATATTACATATGTACATTCACACTGTAATGAAGCAGATGTTGGTGATTTTTTTTTCTTGATGAGAGAAAACAATTCTGTGGCTCACAATTCTGGAAATCTGCTCTTGTAATTAAAACGTTATGCTAGTTGTTAGGGTTGAAATGTTACTCTAATGAATTTGTGTTGAGGGGCGGAATAATAGTATAAATATTTTGAGTGCCTTATTTAAATGTCTGCTTATGTGAGAGAGAAAGAGAAAAGATAGTAAATGGAGACTGCATGATCACAGGACATTTGGCAATTGATTGTTACCATACAGTTGCTAACCAATTGCCAAGCATGGCTGGAAGTGCTTTATGGACCAGTTCCATGGTCATCATGATGCTGGACTGTTTTTAGATCAGTAGTCATAGGTCGAGAACTACCTATATCAGGGGTCAGCAACCTGTGGCTCTGGAGCCGCATGTGGCTCCTTCATCCCTCTGCTGCGGATCCCTGTCACTCAAAACATGCATCACAACCGCCAATGTGCGATACCCACTGGCACACAATTTATTGAGCTTTTCGACCCCTGGTAGGCCAACCATGGATAAATAAGTTTTTTAATACATAGCATAAAGATTAAAAAACAATATATGCAGTGTTATCTTCATTTTAGATGTCAAAAGGGTTTTGTGGCTCCCGGTGTTTTCTTTTCTGTGTGAAAGGGATCCAAATGGTTCTTTGAGTGTTAAGGTTGCCGACCCCTGACCTATATATACAAACACAATGCAGTATGTATCCAACAGTTCATTCAGCTCTCTGTTCTTTCTCTGTTGGCTTCCCAGAAAGTCAGTGGGGAAGCCAGCAGGGCAATCTGCAAGTTGATGCTGCCTGCTCCAAAGCTGATATTTCCTCCTGGCAGGCAATCCCTTGAGAGCTAAAGGGCTGCCTGCCAGGACGAACTCTTAGTTCCACATGGAGTTGAGATTCCCCCTTCCCCGCTGTGGCAGGCAGCTCTTTGAGAGGTTGGCTGAAGAAATGGAATTCAGATCCTGAACATCTGAGTCTATTCCTGCAGCCCTTCAGAGGGGTTCCCTTTTGTGCATGGAGGGAGTTGAACTCAAAAGGTAGCACTTCCGTTCTGTCCACTTAACAACCTGAGAAGATTACACAGTGATCCCAACTGGGATTTCTGGGATTGTAATCATTGAGTGAAGCAGTCATGTGGCTATCTTGCTTAATAATCATTTC
This sequence comes from Grayia smithii, assembly GCA_032468115.1. Lineage (NCBI taxonomy): Eukaryota > Metazoa > Chordata > Lepidosauria > Squamata > Grayiidae > Grayia > Grayia smithii. The sequence goes on from JANHFM010000827.1 coordinate 570,953, forward strand.
ACTCAGTCCTGCCCCAGTTGTGGTCATCAGTCAAAGACTAGAAAAGCAACAAAGATGATAAAGTGTCTGGAGGTTAAACCATATGATTGAATGGTTGAGGAAACTAGGTATGTCTAGCCCATAGGTGTCAAGCTCAATCGCGTCATGGAACATACCGTGACGTATCGCGACATTTTTTGCCTTTGCAGAGCCAGGGTGGGCATGGCCTGCGTGTGACACAACTGGCTCACAGGCCACCAGTTTGACAGGCCTGGTTAGCCTGAAAAGAAGGATTGGGGTGACTTGATAACTATCTTCCAGTACTTGAGGGGCTGTCACAAAGATTGACTTATTCTTCAAAACACCCAAGGGCAGAACAAGAAGTAATGGGTAGAAGCTGATTAAAAAGAGATTCAACCTAGAAGTAAGGATAAATTTTCTAACAGTGAAAACAATTAATCAGTGGTATAATGTCTCCAAAAGTTCTGGATGCTCCATCACTGGAGGTTTTCAAAAATAGACTAGACAACCATTTGACTGGGATGGTGTAAGGCTCCTGCCTTGATTAGAGGATTGGACCAGAAGACCTCAGAGGTCCTTTTCAGCCCTCTGATTCTATATGCTGTGTATAGGCTGTATGCTGTGTTAGTGTTAATTAATAAAGCCTTGAACTTATAATTGCAGTTATACACCTGTGTAGTGATATACCTATGTAATGTTTAATGGTGGAACTCATAGGTTTCATCCTATGGCATGAAATTTATATTGACTCTGTGGAAGAAGTCCACTGAAAACTGTTCCTTGATTTCAGAACAACTGTGACTGAACTCTAACATCTAATCTTTTCAAAGGATATTTTATAAATAGGAACCTAAATCAAACAAGACCAAATGAACACAAGAAATAGACATTAATATTAATATGTAGGTAATGATAAATCCCTTGATCAAAACAGATTACTTTCACATGGATCCTCATTTCGTGTAATTAATGCAATTGTACATGTGTAACTTCACTTTATCATCACATTCCTTACCAATCAATTTTTAGGGAGAAGTAGTAAGAAACGAACTCTATATAAAAAGCTGTCTAGTTACTATTTTTTAATTCCTTCAATCGAATATAACCAAATATGTTGTAAACTTAAAATATTTCTAAATACCTAAATAACCAATAAGGCCATATTTATTTATTGTACTCTTATCATTGTAGCTGGCATTTAAAATATTGATTTTAAGTAAGTTTAATGCTAAGCTTTGTCAGTGAAACCTGTCTTGTAGGCTCAGTTGGGGGTCAGGGTTTATTTAATGAAATGCACTTAGAATTGCTTTGTCTGAAGTCTGAAGTCCTATGCCAGTTTGTGCACCTCCTTCTCCTACTAAACTCAGTGGGAATTATTTCTAGGAGACAAACATAGCATTGTACTTTAAGGGAATGAATCAGGGAGTCCAAAATGTTTTAATATTTTGTCATTTGATGAATTGAACTAAAAAAAATAAAGGTCATAAAATTATAGACTTTAACATAAGAAAGCCACAAATATTTTGATACAAATAGTCTTTGACTTATGACTTTTGGCCATAAAATTTCTGTTACTAAGTGAGACAGTTGTTAAGTGAGTTTTGCCCCATTTTATGACCTTTCCAGCCACAGTTGTTAAGTGAATCTGGGTTCCCTGTTAACTTTGCTTGTCAGAAGTTTGCAAAAGGTGATCACATGACCCCAGGACATCGCAACCATTATAAATATGAATCAGTTGCTAAGCATCTGAATGTTGATCACATGACTATGGGGATGCTGCAACAGTTGTGTGAAAACGGTCATAAGTCACTTTTTTCAGTGCCATTGTAACTTTGAACAATCACTAAATAAACTGTTGTAAGTCGAGGAATACCTGTATTTACTGTCTGTGGTCTGTAATAATTGTGAAGTGTTCTTGGTCCAAAAATAAGAGAAAGGGCTACACTAATTAAGCTGGAAAAATCCAGATGACCCCTAGAATGCAGCTTTGTATTCAGATTTTTACAACCCAGATATAGTAGCCTTAATGACAAATGGTCATCAGAAAGCTCTAAGCTATTTATGGAGTTAAAGATTAAAGTCATTTTCTTAAATAGACTTAAGAATTAAGCTGGAACGCAATTTAGAGCTGGGTCATAAACTATAATTTTGCAGGCATGACCTTTGCAATTACCCAAAAATTCAAAGACAGTGTTAAGCTACAACCAAATAACTTTCTGGATACTTCAAATCCATATCTTTTAAATTATGGAGTAGGGGATGAACTTTTATACAATTTTTTGTGTATGTGCTTCTAGATCGGATAAATAAAACCAAAAATAAAAAACAAATAAAAAGCACAAAACAATGGTGGCTTTTAATAGTGACATTTAATTTTTATCCTTTCAGCAAAAAATCCACTCTCCTTTTAATAAAACTGTCCATTAACTAAAGTTGGTATTAGTCACTGATTACATTGTTCAGGAAAATTCATGCTGCAGCAAAAAAATAAAGAATCACTATAGTTTCTTCTGACATTACAGAAAACGTGGATACTGTGAGTAATGTCGTATTTAAAATGGCTTAGTTTCCATGGAGATAGCTTCCAAGGTGAAAGGAAGACCGTCACTTTTGAATAATTACCTCAGACATTCCTTTGGCACATGTTGGACATGGACATCTAAGAGCTGGGTTTTTTCCTAATCGTCTTGGGATTCTACAGATAGCAATGAAGAGTGCAAATGTTTCTGGTTTTGAATTGCAGAATAGGACACATCCGTGGCAGCTTTGTATAAAACTACATGAAGGGCATTTTCTGACTTGGATATGACTAATGCGATATTGGGCACTTGAGCATGCTAATTCCATATCTTTTATCCATGTCATGCTGCAAATACATTTTAATATACACACATACACACAGAATGACTAAGTGAAAAAAGAAAAGAGAGGAAAGAAATATTACAATAGAATTCATTTCAGTATCAATTTTGTACATTGTCAAAGAATCCCAGAAAAAAAAAACTTACTTTTATAGCAAATAGTGAGCAACCATTTGGATGACCATAAAAGAGTAAAGCTGTGTACTAACCTTGAGTTGTCTCTCATAATAACAAACCAGCATTCGCAATATAATTTCACTAACCATGGCATATCACAATATCTCTCTATTGGTTTCTAGCAATCTAATAGTAGAGTAAAAAGACTAACAAGATGCTGCATTATTTTCTTTTTCTTTCTGGAGAAAAGAAAAATAGAAATTGCTAAATTTCATCTGATATTGCCATATCCCCAAATAGGATTTGTGGTGTATGAAAGCAGATTTCTACCCCATGGAAACACTGGGATCAATTCATCCTTTGATAACATTTTGACTTAACCTGTTACATTGTTTAATTTCCATTTGATTCAATATTTTGTAAAACTTATTTATTTGGTATTCCAGTTGTCTGATTCCTTTTGGAAATATTTTTTTCTGGCTTCTTCTATCTTGGTATTCCACCTGCTAGTGAATACATTATTATCTTTGCAGAGTGCTCATTTGGCTATGATTGACACCTTAATGATGGCATATACTGTAGAAATGATCAGTGTGGAAAAAGTTATTGCATGTGTACAGCAGTATTCCTCCTTCTTCCAAGCTACAGACCTGCCCTATGACATAGAAGATGCTGTCATGTTCTGGATAAATAAGGTAAGCATTTCATTTAACCATCACAGGGTTTGTAAAGGAAGGAAATAAATGATGCACTTACTTGACTGTTATTTGACTGCTTTTTATTGGTCTCCTTTCAGTTTCTAACTGAACAAAAATAATGTTGACTATGTATGTATGCCTCTAGCTCAGTTTGCTGGATTTCTAAATACTGTTCTCTTCGACAATAAGCTTTGATCATATTCTTTGCAATGTTTGAATGCTAACCTTTAAACCAAAATTCAAAGCTGTATAAAGGGGGAAAGAAAGAGCTTGCACAAATATTATTGCTCATTTTCCTGATTTGGAAAATTATTCATTTCAGCCATTGTGATACTAATAAAAGAATAAAATAAAATAATCTAATAAAATAATAAAAAGTTGTTAATAATCTATTGGATATATCCACAAAATACTTATCTAGGGTTTGTTTACCCCAATTTTGTAGTTTCTGAATTTTCCCCAGGAACAATTCATGACCATTATTGTTTTGGTTTGAACACAGAAGTAACAGGTATGTATGGCAGTCATAATGCACAATTGTTCTCAGGTTGGTGAGGTATTGAGGCAACTCAATAATGGTACCAATAAAGGAGAATATTTGTAGCTCAGGGTTGAAATGAGGGACCCTTGATGCTCTCTGAGCTTAATCCTAGCACTGATGATGTTACCTAGTTTGGGTAATGAAACACCTGCAAGAAAACAACCAAGCTCAGAGAGCACCAAGGACCCCTTGACTCAATAATGCTTTCACTGTTAGAATTGGGAAGGCACTGGTGATATCACCTAGCAATCCCATCCTGCAGCTCTGAATGGTGCTATGCTAGCTGTGCTAAATGATAAGGTAAAACCTAGTGTATTGTACAAAGAAATGAAAATAGCCTACCTAGCCTGTTTTCATTCTCTTTTTGCATCTGTTGTCAATTTGTTAGCAGACCCTAAATAAATTCAACTGTTGTACAGGTTCTGGTTTTATTACAGTCAAATCGACACTTGCTAAAGTACATGTTACTCATTTATTTCCTACCAAATCCTTAAGATGCCATAAACAGCAAGTATGAAAATAAATGATTAAATAGGCATTTATTGATTTCATGAATCAGTGCATTAGTGACCCATATTCCATGCATGGGAAAACAGTGCATATATATTGCATGTTCTGCTATGGTGCAAAGACAATATTAAAAAGGCAGCATCTTCAGCCTTGTGCCCCCCCCTCCCCCAGATGTGTTGGAGTTCATCTCTCTTAATACAGCTAAGAACGAAAGGAGTAGAAGTCTTAATAATGACTACATAGGAAAAAGTCTGTTTTAGAGTGTCTATGCAACTTCAGTGTCACTTCTAAGTATTGCTAAGCTCAAGCACTTTAAAGCTTTAAAGATTAAACCCATTTGGCCTCTTAAGACTCATTTGTACACTAGAAGAAGAACAAGAAAAGAAGGAAGACTTGTATTGTAAATAATTTTTAAAGCCTTGGCCGCCCACTGTTTCAAAATTGCCTATAGTACAATAATTATACTAAATATACTATTACTTATATCTCAGCAAGAAAGAAAAATTTATTTGAAGTCTAATTGCCTTTGCCCTTTTAGGCAAATGAACATTTAAAGGATATAATGGAACAGGAGCAGAAGCTGAAAGAGCAACATGGGGCAGAAACTCCAGGAGGTCAAAAGGTATGTGTGCAAATGCATTAGTTAAGAAACATTCAGAATAATTGCAAATAATGAGGGATTTCTCTTTTTAAAACATGTTCTAAAAGACCATTAGTCAGTTTGATGTTGTGGTTAAGATGCTGATTTAGAAACCAGGAGACTATGAGTTCTAGTCCCATTTCTAGTCTAAAATAGACATGAAAGCTGGCGAGGTGACCTTGGGGCCAGTCACTCTGTCTCTCAGCCCAACCCACCTTAAAGAATCCTGTTGTGGAGACAATAGGAGAAAGGAGTATTATGTATGTTTGTAGCCTTGAATTATTTAGAAAGCTAATAAAGGCAGGATAAAAAAATGAATAAAAATTTCATTCATTATTTAGATCAAAGGTGTTAAACTTGCGGCCTGCAGGCTAGATGCATCACGCACTGGCCCACACCCGGTTTAGTGAAGGGGGGAAAAGTTGTGATACCTTATGTGACACCATTGTGACACTGCAAGTTTGACACCCTTGATTTAGATTTTTCTTACAGTACCTTGTTTTAGAGGAAATTCAGAGACAATTTTTTTGTTTTGGTATATTAAACACTAAAAAATACAATATTAAATTAAATAATTTAAGTCAATATATTACAAGGTTTTGATGCCTTTATCGCTGTGTACTTTTTCAGATAAAACTGTTTTCTTGCCACTTGCACAAATGGAGCTGAGCACACACTTACCAGCCCACTGTGCATGCTCACCCACTGCTTCAGTGGTCCAGTTCTGAACAGGCCATGATCGTGTACTAGGGGTTGGGGACCCCAGTCATGCAGCTCTATATATAGTGAATTTAATTTTTAAAATCAGGTGCTTATAAATGAACATCTTAATAAAAGCAGATTTTTTTTCTCCAAATATATATCTTGTCCTTTAAAGAAGGACTTATTACTCTCATCTGTGTGTTTTATTTTGAAAATGTCATTGTGGGAAAGACAGACATTTTAAACAATTGTATTTCACTTTAATAAACAAGAAGATTACTAATATTCTTCTCTGTATCAGTTTATGAAACCTTCCCTTCACATGAGTTGTAGTTAAATCATGTAGTTAAATCATGAAGCTTCTGATTAACAATACCTTCTCATTTCATCTCACCAGAAATCATGCCTACTAGATAGGATAGAATAGAATAGAGAAGAATAGAGAAGAATAGAATAGAATAGAATAGAATAGAATAGAATAGAATAGAATAGAATAGAATAGAATAGAATAGAATAGAA
>JANHFM010000828.1:69591-83513 GCA_032468115.1 Grayia smithii
ATCAAAAATTGGAAAACACCATACAAAGGACAATGAATAATGAGCAAGATGTCCAGGACTGAAGGAGCTAGCAGAAGGAATAGAGGGAAAAACAGAATTGAGGAATCAACAGAAAGAAGATAATGAGGAGTCATTAATAAAATTAATAATGTTTGATAAATCAAACCAGGGGAAAATATTTTAAGAGATCTGAAAAGAGAATGGGAGGAGCAAGAAGATACTTTGGGAAGGGAGACAGGGGTTAGGGTTGAAAACTTTAAAGCCAGACAGTGGAAAAGGGTAGGGATGGGAGAAACACTTAGATTGACTAGGCAGGACGTAGATACAGATACAGAGATAAAGATCAAAGAGAAGAATATGGGAGGCAAGTTAAAAAAATAAGAATTAAAGTATTGAGGCCGGCAAGAGATGATGGATAGAAGGCAGATAGGAAAAAGAAGAAGGGAAAGAGAAGAAAGAAAAGAAAAAAAATCCTCTTTTTTCTTTCCTTTTTTTATAATGGTGGCATAAGGAGAAATTAGAATAGGCAAGCTTAAACAATATTGTGATTGGTAAATGCTGAGCAATTAAATAATGAAAAGAACATATTTTAATATAAGCATGTGTATTAATTCTAGAATCATAAAGACTGGGTGAAAGCAAGAATATGAATAGGAGTTATTTTGTATGTTTAAATAATATTGTGATTTGCATTTGAATAATATATTGAAATATTGAATAATGAAATAATAAAGGATAAATAATGACTGGTAAAATGCTAAAACATATTTTAATACTGATATAAACAGGTGTATTTATAGTGGAATTATATAGATTGGATGAATGTAAAGAATATGAATAGAATTAATTTGTATGTTTAAATAATATTGTGATTGGTATTAGAACTGCATATTTAAATATTGAATAATGAAATAATGAAGGATAGTGTTGTAATACAAAGGGAACATCTTTTAATATAACGGTCACATGAATATAAGTTAGAATAAAGACAGAAATAAGAGAAAGAGGGAATATTAGTATACACATTTTTATAAGATAAGTGTAATGATAAGAGAGAGGTTTAGAAATTGAACAGTGATAGTATATATGCTTAAACAATATGAAATAATGAAATATAATTAGATATAAATATCTAAGATATATATTAGAAATATATAAGCTGGATGAATGTGATAGCTATGATTAATATTATTACTTTATTTGTACTGAAATGTATGGCACCCAGGTGTTACACTGTTCACACATTATTATTATTATTATTATTATTATTATTATTATTATTAAATTTATATGCCGCCCTTCATCCGAAGGACTCAGGGCAGCTAACAAAGAGATACAATGTACAATAACAATTTAAAATAACGGTTAAAACCAAATTAAAACATCGAAAAAACATATTAAAACCCTTCGTCAGCTTTACATTTTATATGACATATACATTGATATGTATATGTCCTATAAAATAAATAAATTGATTAAAAAAGAGGATTTTATGCAGTCTGATTTAAATTTTAATAACAATAATAAAAATATATAGGTGATCCAATCTATCCTATATTTTATCCTATATTTTGATGCAAGATATTCAGAGCAGTCCAGAGATAAAGTTGCAACTCTCTCACAAGAGCTTTTTCAAGAACAAAATTTGGTCCACTTCCTGAGCTATTAAAAATATTATTGCTATCATTAAAAAAATCCATTCAGGAAATAAGATGGAACGCATTGTACCAGTTCAATGTTACGTTTAAATATCTGTTGCATTTAAACGCATCATCATTGGTTGGGAAATCTCCAATGTTCACCAAACCCTCTTTCTGGGCTTTCAATGCCTTGCAATGGGTTGAAAGAAGGAATCTAATATAAGATTTCCCCTTTGGGGTCTGAACACACTTTATAACTGTGGGATGAACATCTGGCACAATCCAGAATCCCAGAAATATCAAAGTGGATGCTGTAAATTGCTCTGCAGCTTAAATGTTTCAAAAAAATCACTGTTTTACCACAGCTGTTCTCTCTAACCTGAAGATTATGGACCATAATGCAAGTGATTTCAAAACTATTTATGCACTTAGAATAGCATTTGCAATTAGTATTAGATTTTATCTCGAGGTTACCCTTGGGAGAAATTGAAATGGCAGTTACCACTTTACTATTTGTACTTAGACTCCTACCTGTATACAAAGAGATGTTTGTCCCATGAAGAGGCAAATGCATACATGCATAAAATTGGGCGCATCTCTTATTAACCTCAGATCAGCAGCTCACAAACTCTATTTATTTTATTTACTTAGTCTATATTCTTCCTTCCTCTCTAAAAGACATTTTGAGGTGGTTTACAGTCATAAAATAGCAGACATTAAAATGTCAAAACAACAAAATAAACTTAACGGAAGATGAAAACAATATGGTGTTTGTAAAGAGACACTAAAAGAGCAGAGAAAATCCAGCATCAAATAGTAAAACAAACAAAATTTCAAAAGTTTCAACCAATGAAAGAATATAATTAAAAAGTATGGATAAAGTAAACCAATTTTACTTTGCCCCAATTTAAGGGAAAATGTTGGGAATATGGACCTATGGAAGGCATTGAAACCAGACAATATAATGATTAAAGGTACTACTTATCATTCAGTTACTACTAGCTAAATTTCAGTAGAAGAGCAGGGGTGGGTTCTACTTACCTCTCCTACCGGTTCTAAAGGTGCATGCACTTTGCACGTGGCCGGGGTGCACAGAGTGCGCGTCTGGCATGCGTGCGTGCTTTGCACACTCGTGTGCCGGATGGGCACTCCTGCACATGCGCAGAAGCTTTTTTTGATGAAAAAACATCAAAAAGAGTTTCCTGCGCATGCACGCAAGCGCGCTCTGCGCGCTCTGCACGTGGACCAGTAAGTACGGGCGCTCAGGGGGTGGCGGTCCGGGACACGTAGAACCGATTCGGTGACGTCACAGCGTCACCGCTACCTATTTGCGCGAACCGGACTGAACCGGGGGCAACCCACCACTGTAGAAGAGGTATCTGCAAAAAAAGGCTTTTGCATATTAACTTGCAACTTGATCATGGTTATTATATATAGAGTAACTAGTCAAATCATTTAGAGCAGGGGTGTCAACCTCTATTTCATCAGGGTTATATATGACTTCAGGGGGATGGGGTGGGCATGGCCAGAGTGGGTGGGGCCAGCTCAATGTCACTTGTGTCAGGCCTGAGAGCTCAGCCAGAGAAAATGGGCTCCAGAGTCCTGTTTTCAGCAGTGGCAGCCTCCTGCAACCATCTGCCTATGAAAATGGAGCTCAGGAGAGCTGCAAGCAGCACTCCCAAGCTCCATTTTCATTGGTAGAGGCATCATGGGCCAATACTTTGCTGTTTCCAGGGCAACTCTGTGGGCCAGATCTAAGCACCCTGACCTTGAGTTTGACACCTCTGATTTAGAGGCATATACACAAGTAGGTAACAATATTTTGAATTTTGTCTAGTTAGGGTTGTTATTTTAATTCTGGTTAGCATTGTTTCACAAAAACTAGATTAGCCAGCTGTTTTGCTGAAGGAGGGAGAAAAAGAGTTTGCAATAGTAGTCATAACAACCTTAGCCAAGTTGGTTCACCAAGTTGGAGTACTCTAGGTTATGTTTTGTGGTTTGCTAGACATGGAACATAGCTGATTTTGATCTTTAGGAATGAAGTTCTAACTCGCTGGAGATACAAGCATTATGTCCAGTGGATACAGGTATGGTATTACAGCTGCAGCTTTCTCTTACTTTGACCACAACACTTTTCAAGTGAGTAAGTTACATTCTAAACTTCCCACTTCCCCAGAGCAGCTTGCTATTCAGCACTCTATGGAGTAGCATATAACCAAATAGGTTAGCATACGGCTTTCTGACTCAACAGCCCTGTTCTTTTTGCAGCTATTGTCAGGATGTTGCTACTTTGGTCTTGACAGTGAAAGTGCAGCTTTTGGCAAGCCCTTGTTATTTCAGCTAAGCTCATCAGCCGTCCCACTGTCACTAAGTGCTTCATTATGTGCAATTAATAGACTGAATGGGAAGAGCTATGAAGTTGCTCTACTTATAAATTCATTTCTAGACAGCTGGGTTATTTCTGAAGTAGGAATATGGTCTCTGGCCTGTAAAAATCTGGATTACCACTAAATGGCAACAAAGAGCATCCAGCTGACCAGATTTGTGCAATCCAGATATGGCAGATATTACATTTTAGTGCCTTTTTTAATGGTCAGAGGTAGAGGAAAGAAACAGAAAAGTCAGAATTTTATGAAAATATAGACTTCAAAGAACTTTAAGTAGGGTGATGCACGGAATTTTCTCTGCCTGTTTATGGACCCAGTTCATCGTAAATGTAGTCTGTCATTAACTTCTACATATATTTGCATGGTGGTTTTACAGGAACACTTGCCTTCAATTATAAAATGACTATTCCACATCCATGATACAAAACCTGCAAGCTAAATTCTAGTTTTTCCTGACCAAAGGTTTGCTATCTGAGGTTTTTATGCTTATATATGTACTATGCTCCTGTTTCTCATCTCTTTAACAACCAAAATGTTCATTCCTTGGCATGTGAATGTCAGCCTTCTATAGCTTGCATTGGGATTTGGTGCAGGATCTTTGCACAAAAAATGATGGAAAGTTGCCACTGTTTCCAATAAATAAAAATAATGCAAGGATAGCTATCTTTCCCCTAAAAGGAGAAAATATATATCCTCCTAAAACCACAATTGGGCAATATTTCTGTTAGGGCAACTGAAATATCACAAACAGTGAAGAAGCTTTCATTTTCGGCAAACTCTTCATCATGCTAGAAGAGAGAAAAACAACATTTGACCCTCTAGATGTTACTATATTACCTCTTCCAGCATTCATTAGTGATCAATGCAGGCAGTGAATGTTAGCAACATTTTTGACAGTTACAAGCTTCTTGTTACTGGACAACATAACAACTGTTATCAAGAAGATAACAAACTGGAAAGAATGAGTTCTACTAGCGTGGGTGCTTACTATCTACCTTAAATCAATGGTAAGGAGGCTGGTGGAATTCAACTGTTTTAGATTGCTAGCTCCTCAGTCCCTTTCCACTTACAATACTGCTCAAAGTTATTGGTGCAAAATACTGAAGATATTGGTCTACTTGCAAAATCAAGAGGTTTTTCTTCCACTGCTGAGTTGAAGTGCTACCCATAGCATTTGCTACCCTCATTGTTTGATCATATCCTATGTTTTTAGTAGCTGTTTGAAGTCACTGCTGAATTTTATGACCCTTATGGGATGTGTGCAGCATGTGAAAAGCAAAATGATTGATTTACTTTCCACTTTTGCAGGCTTTCCTGTTCAGCCCATCATCAGCTGGTTTGAAAATATCTGCCAATCATGCACTGCATTAGGAATGGGGTGAATATGGTCAGACTTTGTCATGTAATTTCCAGGTTCCTTCATCTCTGATACTTCACTGGATCATAACCCATTGCGAAAAACGTTTTTTTTTAAAGTTAAATAGAATAGAATAACAGAATTGGAAGGTGGTCTTCTAGTCCAACTCACTGCTGAGGCAGGAAACCCTATAGCATTTCAGACAAATGCTTGTCCAATCTCATCTTAAAAACATTCAGTGTTGGAGAATTCACAGCTTCTGGAGGCAAGTTGTTCCATTGGTTAATTGTTCTGTCAGGAAATTTCTTCTTAGTTCTAGGTTGCTTCTCTCCTTGATTAGTTTCCATCCATTGTTTCTTGTCCTGCCTTCAGGTGGTTTGAAGAATAGGTTAGCCCCCTCTTCTTTGTGGCAGCTCCTTAGATATTGGAACACTGCTATCATGTCACCCCTAGTCCTTCTTTTCACTAGACTAGACATACCCAATTCCTGCAACCGTATGTTTTATGTTTTAGCCTCCAGTCCCCTAATCATCTTTCTTACTCTTTTCTGCAGTTCCCTGGAGTTTGTTGTATGAATACATTCTTCATTCTGTGTATCCAATTTGAGAAATATGCAACAAATGCAGAGAAATCTGGTGCTACTCAGAGTACAGAGCAAATTAATAGGCAAGCAGTAGCATAAAGCTATTCTTTTATCAGTAAATGAAGAGGAAAAATGTTAAGCTCTGGACAGACTTGATAGTTTAATTTGGTTAAATAAAGTTAAACTTTACAGTCACGAAAGAAATTAGATCACAAGTATGAGTTTAGTTAGAACTTATCTGCTATTTCTTTTCCTTTTTTAATATGAGCAACAAATGCCAACTTCCAGATTTTTCTGTCAGGAAATAATAGGAGGGTGGTGTTAGTTGTTTCTCTGCTGTTTTGGTATTACGGTCTGTCACTAAATGGGAAGTGCTATAGAGTTAAAACATAAAGAGGTAGCTGGTAGTCCTATTACAGTACTGCACACATCACATATACTGGTGGTTCAGTGCTGCTACTGTAAGGGTTCCAGCTGACAGCTACATCAGCTCTTTAGGGAGTCAGCAGTAGAATGACAGCAGATCAGGCTGTCCAGGGACTGGAGTGAAATGGTTGATCCCACATCAGTTTAAAATAGCCTCCAAGTGCTGTTCTGATCTCACCCACTATTCAAGGCTGCCTCAATGCCTCACTCATGGGCAGTGGTGTATTAACTATTAAGCAGACTAAGCATGTGCTTAGGGCACCAGGCCCAAAGGGGGCACTACAAAGTTGAGAAGGAAAAAAAAAACAATGAAGATTTGTACAGTATGTACAAAGGAGGGGGGGCACCAAGATTTGTCAGTGCTTCGGGCACCAGTGACACTTAATTTGCCACTGCTCATGGGCTGAGAATGAGATAAAAGCAATACCATGAGAATACAATGGGAAAAGTATATTTCCAGGATATGTTTGCACCATCTTGAGTGGTGGGAAAATGAGAAAAAGCCTTTGTAGCTAAAATACCAAAAAAGCATTATGTTCTAATGAGCCATTTTTCTGCAATATTTCTTTGATACAACAAAGGAAATAGATATATAAACACACTCTGAAACTGATCTCTTATTCATATCCCAGAAAGATCCAATAGTTTTGCAAAGTGGTCACATTTTCATTTGCTTAATTGATAATCAAGACATATTTTTGCATCATTACCAAGGAGAATCCGACACACCTTAGAGACAAGCATAGTTATTATAACATAAATTGTCAGCTCACTTTATTAAATGCATAGATTGCAGACCCCATAATAGGTGCATTTTCAGTGGATTCTTGCTTCAGTGTGGATTTCCATATTTTTCACCATCGGTGTCTCTGTGATAAAGCTAAATTTAATACCGATTCATCGAATGCTGATGAATCTAAAAGATTAAATTTAACTTTAATGAAGAGGAACCCATTCACATCTGATTCTGCAAACCACACAGTTTAACTTTGAGCTCTGTCTCTATGATGGTTCATGACTGAATGCAATGTACATGAAATCTGTCAAAATAAATCTGCTCGCTGTTTTATTTAGAATTTTAACAAATACAGGCTATTTTCAACAAAGATTAAATGTGGTAAGAATATTGGATCAGAAGAATGCAACTAAGCAGGAATTTTGTGTAAATTAAGCATGAGACAGAGGTTGGTACCAGGGGTGAAATCCAGCAGGTTCTGACAGGTTCTGGAGAATCGGTAGCGGACGTTTTGAGTAGTTTGGAGAACTGGCAAATACCACCTCTGACTGGCCCCAGAGTGGGGTGGGAATGGAGATTTTGCAGTATCCTTCCCGTGCCATGCCCACCAAGCCACACCCACAGAACCGATAGGGAAAAATTTTGAATTTCACTCCTGACTTAATATTTACAAAATGTGAGGGGGTGTACTCACTTCTGTGACATACTGTAAATGTAGCCTTCATAGACTCAAAGTTTGACCATCTTTTTAATTGCTTAGGAATTATTTTTTTTGTACAGCTTCTTTAAGATTGAAAAATCTTTGGAACTACAGTTGGTTTAATAGAAAAGAAACTATGCTTTTTCACCTTTGTAAGATCTTCATTTTTTCGGCAACTATTGGCAATAAACAGCAAAAAGAGTTATTTTAAAGTTGTTTCTATACAGTTTACATGCTAAGGCTTTGTGAAACTGATTTAAAGATTTTGAAACTACCGTGTTTCCCCGAAAATAAGACAGGGTCTTATTTTCTTTTGACCCCTGAAATAAGTGCTTTGCCTTATTTTTGGGAGTCTTATTTTATGCTGTTCTCAGCCTGTGCTGAGCTTCAGAACAGGGTGAGAGGCAGGAAAATCCCTCTCCCCATTTTCAAACTGTATGCAAAAATGCCCCATTTCGAGCCTTCAGTGTTGCTGAACGCTTGGAACAGGGCATTTTTGCAAACATCTTGAAAATGGGGAGGGGGATTTTCCTGCCTCTTATGCTATTCTCAGTCTGTGCTGAGCTTCAGGAAAATCCCCCTCTCCATTTCAAGCCGTTCACAAAAACGCCCCATTCAAAGCCTTCAGCATATTCCAGGACTACAACAAGGTGGCAGCAGCAGGACATGTCAGGATAGCGCCGGCCAGCCGCTCGTCAGTAGGCTGCTTTCCTGGCTGGGTCTGGCCGTGAGCAATACCAGCAGGCACTGATGATCTGACATCTGGTTGCAGTGGCATGACCAGGCCGACTGCATGGTGCAGAGTCCTGGGAAGCATGGCTGGAAGCATGTGCATGGTCTCAGGGGCGAACTGTTGACAAGCAGATGTGTTGCACTGCCACCAGTGTTGCACGGCCACTTTTTGTGGCCATCACTAAGAGAAGGGGCACAGTAGCTAGGTTTGTGGGAGCGGCCTACATGAGGCCGTTCCGCCTGGATGGCAGGTGCGTGTGAGGCATGTAGGGCATGTTCCCCCCTCTTTCTCCCACCCCAAAAAATGGCAGGGACTGGCTGCGCAGGCACTTCAAAGGGCTTATTTTCAGGGAAGGGCTTATTTTAGCGCATGCGCTCAAAAGCCCAACTGGGCTTATTATCCAGAGAGATCTTAGTTTTGGGGAAACACGGTAATTAGATTGTTTCATGTGTGAAAAAGTCTTTTGCTTACATTTTAGTGTAAAACAAGACTTGGAAAGTTGATTACTAAAGCACATGATGGCTTCTTTAAAGGAAACTTTTGAACTCTGTTATGTGAACTGTTTTAACTGGAATTAAAATTTGTTACTGAAGATGAACAAACTCCTTTGAAGACACTTGAAATGGATTTTAAGGTGGACTTAAAAATTATAGTTTACAAGAAGGCGATGGAAATACTGGCTATACAAGTGAATTGGATGATCATTTTAAAACAAAATAAAAAACCCCATACCAATTAATGTACTAAGAGCAGTGTGGACTAGGCTTTTAAATTGAAATATAAGAGAATTACTTCTGGTTAAAAGGTGGCCAACTAATTACATGCTCAGGGAAGGATTCCTGAGGGGTTTTTCCCTGAAATGTCTATCAACTTTCAACAGAAGGAACTGGCATTCCTTTAGTTTATATAACTTTCCTGGGTTACTTTCCAGAATTATCCCTCAAGATCCTCTGATACAGCAAAAAGTCTGCAAGAAGCTTCAAGCTATGCTTTGAAACAGCTTATGTGCTGACAGCTGGAGGGTCAGCTACAATCAGTTGGTGGTTGAAGAAGCAGCCATTACTCTTTGACTAAACAGGAAGTTAAGATGGAGGAGCAAATTGTCAGAGATGTATTTGATATTTTTTTTAATAAAATCCATCAGTTTATAGAACAGCTATGCTCTAAGGATGTTAAAAAGACTACTCAAACTTTTTCAGAGATGCATGTGTATAAAGTCATCAAACCACTGAGGCAATTTCACAAGTAGCTGACAATGCAGATGAGTCAACCGTGATTTTGGAATATAAACCTTACACCAATTTTTATTATGATGGTGTAAGTAGAAGCCTCCCAACACAATTGAAAAAAGAGCGCCAAGAAAATTTGCAACTTTTAAAAGGACAAGTTTGGGACTTTTTCCTCAGGGATATTAATGAAGTTGAGAAATCCTTGAGAAAAAGAGAGGCTTATAACTACTTGACAAACATTCCAGAGAAGAAAAAGATTTTATTCCATGACTTCAACTTAATGAGTCAATTGGAATTAGGATGGATTTTCATCAATTTGATATTTGTAATTGAAAGTTTTAAACCAAAGTTTGAAAATGTATTTTTTCCTTTATATATAAAATGCTTCAGTCATTCTTAAAGTTTGTAAAATATTATTGAAAGCGTGTGTGAAAATATCTATGTTAAGAGAAAGTTAAAGAAAGGCTGTATTAGCTTAAAGAAAAATCTAGAGCTTTAAAGGAAGGAAAGAAAGAAGGAAAACAATGCCTTTTTCTTTCTTCCCTTGTACCTTATATTTCCCCCCCTTTTTTCCTCTTAATTTCCTATTTTTATTTTTCTTTGTATTTTATACATTGATAAAACAATAAAAGTTATAGAGTCAGCAAAATATAGGAGAATTATTGAAGTTATTTTATGGAAAGTACAAATGGACTTGGATAAGGATAAGAACTTTAAGAGAAGAGGCAAACATATTTTAAAAAGGAGCAATTATGGAATTTAATGATGGCTACAAAATTGGTTTATTTGACTGGTTAAATAATGAGTTGCTATCTTTGGTGATTAATGGTTATCTGGATTGGATAGTTTTCTTTTGAAACATTTAATGGTGTAATCTAATTATTTCTAACATTTATGATACCATTTTTTGATATCTAAATAAGGGGTTATTTCTGCAAAAATTAATAGCTTTCAATTTTATTATTTTTTGTAATTTTTAATTGTTAAGAGATGGATGAAGAGCATTTAGACTAAATGGAAAGAAGGATTATGTACTTATGTCATTAAATATTTTTGTTAATGTTTACTGGACTTTTGTTGATCCATTGGCAGAACTGAAGATTTAGAGATGAGTTTATAGAAAATGGGGTGAGGTTTGTAATGAAGATGTGATTGTAATGTAAGAGACAGCAATAAGTTGTTAATGTTGAATATGCTTCTGTGGTAAAGGAGAAAGTTTCTTTTTCTTATTATCTTTTTCTTTCCCCCCACATTTTCTTTTTCCATATACCAGTATATTCTTGTATTAGATTTCTTTGTTAGTTTTATCTGTTTAATATAATTTTTATTAAAATTATGATTAAGGAAATTAAAACTTAGATGCAAGCATTTTTTACTAAAATACTTATGTAATAACAGTTCATTGTGCCCTGTGTGACCAAATTGTTATACTATTAATAAGTATATTGAATTTCTTCGTAATGTATTTATTAAATTGATACCCTACTTATCTTACAACAGTCATGTTCAGCAATAAAAATAAAATATAAAATACAAGTATAATAAAAAAATCAAAACAGATTATAACCACACTAATTAAAATAATGAAATAAACACTACCATTAATTAACATCTACCAACAAGTTTTTGCTTTTATTTGAAAGGCTATCAAGGATAGATTTAACGTGGCCTGTCTTGGTCAAAATTCTAGTTTGTGGAAAGATTTCCGTCATTTTCCTACAGTTATATTCTGATAGTGATAGAAATCCTGTTTTTTTAATCCTGATGCAAATTGTTTTTGGCTAATTGGAAAATCTAACTAGCCATAGATAAAAAGAAACAATTAATTATTCTTACTTTCCATACAGTTACTTATTCCATATACACCCCCAAGAACAAAATGAAAGTTTGCTCCAGATCAGGAAACATGGCTCTTAGGGCTTTAAATGCAGTAAAGTATCTATGCAGATTGCCTCTTTCCCTTCCATTGAGGAAGCATTTTTAGAGGAACATTGCCAAAGTATAGCCCCTCAGATGGAAAAATCCCCAGATCCAGACAGTTAAAAGATAGACAGTTATCACCATTCCTATGGGATATATGACTGTTTTATTTAAGAAATCAGTTTTATGGTCTTTAAATTTCCTACTGAAGAGAAAAGGTGTCTCTTTTAAAGTGGATACTCAACTGGAAACTGGAAAAGAACTACATAGAAAGTAACTAAATTGTAATTGTGATGAATTTCTGGTGTGATACTTGTCAATTCTTATTGAGAAGAGTGACAAATTTTAGGAAGGAAAAGATTCTAAGTTGTCATTTGTAGCTATGGAGACAAGTCTTGCAGTAAGATATAACTAGCTAGCGAGATGCATACATATATAAAGATTTACTTACATAATGTTTTATTTTAAAAATCTTATTCTTTTAATAAATAAAGTTAAATTAATAAAAGTTTATGAATACTGTATTCTATAGGACCATTTTCTTCTGATTTTATTTTAGGTAATTTAATGTTATGTAGTATATTTTTAAATTCCTACTTAAAAACATTATTAAATAATAGGTTTGTTTTTTCCCTTTTACAGAACATTTTATACAATAACAATATAGTTAAATACTTCTGTACTTTATGTATAATATGCTTGCTGAAAAATATTAAGTGTAATCTTAAAACTCAAAATTATTTTTGAAAAATATTTTTATTAGTACAGATTAGAAAATAAAAATTTAACTTTTTGGTAACAGAGGTAAGTTGGCTCCCATAGAATGGAGGGAGGGAAATTTGGTGCCATTTATACATTTATAGCAAGGTTATAATCAGATTTATAATCCCAGGTCACACATATTTTACATTCTCACTCAATTCTCTAAATACTTTTTAAATTGATGACTAAACAAGTATATACAAATACACTGAAATCTAGATCAATGAGTATTTAGGTATGGGTCAATATTAATTATCTTTCCACCTTTCAGAAGCTTTGTTCCTAATGGTCAATGAAATGTGCAGTGATTGGAAAATAGAGACAGTGCAGAATGAATAACTTACCCAGTCACTAGAACCACTACTAAAGTAGATCTATTTACTATATTTTGAATCTAGTATGGATAGTTTCCTAGGGGATTATCTCTACCACAAAGTTCTGTGTCTCACCTAGGAAGAATCTTCATTAAGAGATACTTAATGAACTCATCTCAGGTAGACATCTTGACAATAGATATGAAACATCTCTGACCACTTATTGAGTTGAATCCTTTGAAAGTTCTGAATTCTGAATCCATGTGAGGTATATATATAATATATATTTAAAGCTACCTGTATTTTGTGCTATATTTGTACAGTACAATTGAGAAAAGCCATTGTATTGCTCTAGTAATATGTTCAATGTTCAATGAATTATGTTCATAGTTCAATGAATTATCAGTTCAGTTGACTCAGATTGGATTTAAACTGCCATAATAGATACAAAATAAAATAAAAGTCATCTAACAAACATTTTACTGTAAACTACAATGGCAGTCAGGCAAAATTTGTGTTGTTTAGATTTTTAAAGTGTAGGAGTATGTATCATTTTAAGTTATGAGCCTCCAGAAGGAGTGAAATAGAAGTCTTGTGGAAACACTTTGTTACATTATTATTGTATTTTTATAATTTTATTATTGGAATGTAATCTATGTTGTTCTGTTTATAGAAATTAGATGATGCTATTATTTGACAGTTTTTTGTGAGCTACAGTGTGATGTAATCATGAATTACAATTAATTATAATAAAAACATGTAGAAAATTTCAGCTTTGTTTAAATTCCATTAATATTCCAGATGGTAAGTATTAGGTAATCAACGTAATAAAAATAATTACACCCTGTAATATTTGGCAATACTAGTTTTTAATGCAGACTTCACTTAAAGCTAACAAAAAAATAAAATATTTCACTTATTAAAATGTTATGCCAATATTATTTATTTCTGGATAAGCAGAATGTTATTGCCCAACCAAAATATACACTAACAATTCATATTGTTAATGAAGACGCCTAGAGGGACGTTGGAGGGATTCTCACTCTGAAGCAGATCGGACACTGATAAGAGCCCATATTAGGACTTATCTCGTGGCAATGAGGGCGGCGAAGTGTAATTATGTCTCCGCCCTCAT